>JAWPHD010011506.1:0-83302 GCA_037043455.1 Cyrtodaria siliqua
TGCCAGATGCATTTTACAAGGCGGCACTTCACATCAGCTTACTTTACATGTTGTTTTCATTATTTCATTAATATAAAAATATTGCCTAGTAAAGTAACTGATTACAAATAATTATCACCCCTGTGTGGTGGCTGGTGGGTAAAATACAACCACTGCAAATTGTGCTTAAGCCACATGGGACACCCTCCAAACCCCCATGTCATGCTCATTTTGGTATTTTTTATCATGCAAGTTCAAGGTCTTTGTTGTGACACCGCATATGGAAACATTGCTTCATTGTTAATGAAATGCGTACTATTCGCATAAACTCTACAGTTCTCAGGTTATTCATGTACTGTTCCAGGCCTGTTTCCCATGTCTTATTTTGATGTATAAAATAATAGAGAATGGACCTTGCATACATGTTCAATCGTGTTTGGCGCTATATAACTTTGTATGTGTTGAGGTGCCTTAATACTCAGTTCAAATTCTAAAAAAAACATTAAATATAATATGCAACATTTCCTCGAATGAAAATGATCCATTACCGTAAAGTCAATAATATGAAGCATTGCATAAAATTGCATTTTGACGCAAGAAAATATCAGGAAATACCTATTGTATTTATGAGTTGCCAACATCCAAAAATAGGAAGTTTAACATTTCTCACTAAACTTAAAAATTATGGACAAAAAATGACCTAAATGGAGAAATAGATGTGTAATTTCGAGATGGCCAAATTTTGAGTTTCTATGCAAAATATCTTCGCTTAAGTCAGTGTTAAATCTAGCTTTGCCAAACAGGGTGCCATTTCAGCCCATGGACTTTGCAATTGGGGGCCATTGTAAAAACATGGGGGCCAAACAAAAAAACTACAAAGTCAATAAAATCATACCTTTAAAGTTTAAATAATGTATTTTTTGTTGCTTTGATTCAAATGTCTCAGTGGCTGTTATCTTATAATAAATGCAACTTGAAGTGAACTAATGTAAACTTGCACACAATTTAACCAATTAAATGTTTGAACTGTCAATAAACAGTACTATATTCGGCAAGAAAACATCTGAAATCCGCTTCATCATTGATGCTGACACGGCTAAAGTAAAGCCATAGCAACAGACGGGTTACACTGTATTTACTATGTACAAATACTGTACAGTTTAGTTTATCGATCGCAACACAGTCAGCAGGTGCGCGCGGTGTGCCTAAATAGCAGAATGGGAGGGAAATGACCAAAATTATCGAAATGAACTTGGCCGATCGAGTGCGCCCGGCGGGCCCATTCCTTTTGAGAAATTGCGCCATTTCGATCGCAAAAGGGTCAATGGCGCAATCTAGATTGAACACTGCTTAAGTATGCCATTCATTTTGTCACGTGGTTGATTTCCACTCCAAGCAGTTTGTCATCAAACTCCACAAAAGTACGCAATTTTACTCACTGGAAATGAAATAATAAAGTCTGGGTTTGACGTGAGCTGCATTGTACCATCCCAGTAAACTCGATCATGAAACATTGTAATAAAGTAATCTGATAAAGGCTTCACTGACCAATTTTAGATCATAATGTTAAATCGGAACAACAGTTGCTCTATGTGGCTTGTCAAAATCGTTCAGCCCTTTAGTTAGTGATGTACTAATTAATCGATTGTAACTGATGCAAATCTATAATCGATCATCGGTTGAATGTAAAAATGCTCATAATGTTCAATATAGGTCTCTTGGAAAGGAATTTCAGCAAATAAGCTTTTTGAAACACAATATCAATGGATTTTGTTTACGACGGGACGTTTATTTGTTTACACGTTTTGCTGAAATCTTATCTATAATTCATTAAAAAAAAATCTTCAGAAAATAACCCACATCTTAGGGAAGACATATATTTAACACATATAATCCAATGATACGTCTACGAATGACTATATTTAATGAGAAATCTGCTATTTTGTAGACATCGTATCAGTACACTGGTTATACGCATTCGTTTTTAAAAAAAAAGCATTCAGTGTGTTGTAAAAAAATTCTGTCGGAAGAATATCAGTTTGTTACATCCAACAAATGTAATTATTATTCAAGTAGAGGTACGATTTTTTTTCGTATACCTTTATTTTAATTTGTCAGTTGTGTAGTGTTGAATAGTGAGAATAAGGTAAGTGTCCTAACAGTTACTGTATTAGAGAAAATAATATCTACACATAATAAACATCAAAATCAAGCTTTTTAATTATTTCTTCATTTATTTGCACCAATCGAATAAATTCCAGTTTCCAACTATTCCTAGAAAATGGCAAGCACTTTTCGTTTCTTCGTATTTAACTGTTTATACTTATATAGACAGTTTCATGTATTCATGAACACTTACAAAACACATCTAGAACTAATAAAAATGGTAAGTGGTCAAAAGTCATTGTGTAAACCTAGCTAAACATCACTTTTATTACTTTTAATTGATATTTATTGCCGCCAGAGCGGATATAAGGGGTAATAAAATTGTCTGCTTTTTCACACCTCCTCGACAAAAGTTTATCAAACAATATATATAAAGTTAGTAAATATATATATATATATCATCATATTATATAATATATATATCCCTTAATAGCAGACTGTTTTTACCCTTTAGTTTCGATGTCTAACAAATAATAAACCTAGTATTTGAAATAATCAGTGATTTATTAGTTCACTGAAATAATATACGAACAGTTTCTGTCGGATTTACCTAGACAAAAACATGGTCAAGTTCTCAACATGACCTTCTCGAACATTGCCGTGAGGTAGTGACGCACGTCATAAAAATAGATTAATTGAGACGACAACCTCATTGGCAGATGAGATGATTTATACAATAACCATCGAGCCCGAGTTAATTGCATGTGATAAATAAGGATCTATAGTATTTAATTATATCTCAAGTACGCGTCCTGTAGTGAATGGACGGATAGAAAGCAAATCAATTCAATTCAATTCAATTATTTTATTCAGCATAAACATCATACAAAGTTCATAGCCTATTACAATGAGGCGGTTACATTACATTGAGAAGAGCATGTATAATACTATCATGGAGTAAAGCTACAAAAGAGCACTTACACCTACTATTTTAAACAAACAATTTCGAATAGTATAATAGCATAACTAATACAGAGGGGAACATCATCAGAAAAAGAAAGAGAGAAAGAAAACAAAACAACTCTATACATATAATTTGTTTGTACAGTGGATACATTTCGGTCAAGCTTATTTACAACTCCTGCTATCAGTCCTCGCACTAGCGGTTTCACACAATAGCAATTCTTCGGAAAATAAGTCTAAGGCCAGTAGGCAAAAACTATGTGTTTCAGACAAGATACTTGAATAATGGTTTACAATCATAATAAATATTACGTTAATCTCGATAATTCAAGTTAATTATCTATTATACTCTCACGTCTCAAATTCGCTAAATATACATATTTTGCCAGTTTACTTAATACACTAGACTGGCTAGAAGTAAGTAACAATTAATTTTTTGTAAATTTGGCCAGTGACAATAGTATTTAGGAAGACACTCAATTCTAATATCGCTAAAACATGGACAAACTAAAACAAAATGATATTCATCTTCGATTACATTCATCTGACAGAATACACATTAACGTTCAGATCTCTCTCTACATTTTTAAATCTACCGTTCTTCTATAGCTAATTTATGGGCAGAACACCTTAGTCTTGTCAAAGAAATACGATGCCTTTCGTTTGCAACACAGTTCAGGTACAAAATTATTTTTAATTTTCTTGTAGGTGTTTAGCTTTGGTGATGTAAGCTAATGTCGAGTACCATTGCTGATAATACTGGTCATTTAGTCGCTCTATAATTTTCGATAGTTGAAGATTCGTAATATTAGCATTATTCCATAAATAGGTAAAACCTAGATCGTTTAACAAACGCTGTACTTCTGAGGCCCACGACCCACGAACATTATTATTTACTTGGTCTTTATAAACTTCGTTGATTAAAAATCAGATGATCCGAATTCCACATCTCATCATTTTTTTTAATCGATTAAGGAAGATTTATACAATTTACAAGTAACGTAGCCACAAAACATAACATAATACTAAAAATATACCAATATAATGACATATAAAACCTAATAGTGATTTATCAAATTATAAAATAACAGAACCTGTACGTAATACAGATTTTAATGGTAGCCTATTCTTTTCTTTCTGTAATCTCTTATCATTGTCTAGAACTTTCTAGTAATTAAAGCCACTGTGTTTTTTTCCACAGGATATTACGTAAGTAGCTACACAGCGAGTTGTTGCCATCGATGAAAACGTCCACTATCCAAGCTTGACAAGTCACGTGATTCCATTCCACACTCGCCCCAACCCAACTCCAGAACAAAAAAATATCTCAAAATGATTTAGCCTTGAATATTTTATCAACGGACCTTAGGACAAAATCATTCGTCCATCCCAACACACAGTATTTGCACCTAAAGAAAACTTCGTCATGGTCCCCACCCTGGAAGTAATTGCTTACCAACCCACTCCCGCTCCTACTCTAACTTATCTACCCTTAACATTTTTCAACATAAACATAAAACATAATACTAAATAGTAACAACTGACCCCAGTATTTGATCATTTGATAGTTTGCTAGTCGGGGAACTAAGACCGAGACTTAAAAGCATGATGGGAGAAGCAAGTTTGATCGGGTGGTTAAAACAAATGTGATACTTATTCCTGCGTATGTGCTACCATAAATGAACAAAACCGTATAGTTATATACAAATTTCATGTTTTTTTATTAACATGATGAAACAATTAAATATTGACATAGATAGGCGTGATAGTAACCAGGTTTCTTATTATAAGAACCCTGACTAAACTTTACCCATACCAGCGCTCGTTGGACTTTAATATATCCACATCAGTTGTGTAATAGAAATTAACCGCACAGTTGAGTGTCACATAACTAATAGACACAGTGGAATATCATTGCGTTCTATTTCCATATATAACAATGAATATTGAAATGCAACGACATTGTATATTCACAGGCATACTCTACCCATTGTATGAATATTGCGTGTTATTATCAAGGCCGTGGTATGAATTACCCATTGCGTGTAATTACCACGGCCGAGGTATGAATTACCCAACGCGTATTATTACCGCAGCCGTGGTATGAAATACCAAATGTGTGTGAGTATCACGGCCGTGTTATGAATAACACAGTGCGTTTGTGAGGATCACGGCAACTGAATGACAATGCGAGTGATTACCACGGCCATTGTATGAATTACTTAATGGGTGTGGCTTACCACGGCCATGTTTTGAATTACCTAATGCGTGTGCTTACCACGACCGTGGTATGAATTATCCAATGCTTGTGTGATAAATACGGAAATCGTATGACAATGCGTGTGATTACCACGGCCGTGTTATGAATTACCCATTGTGTGTGATTACCACGGCCGCGATATGAATTACCCATTGCGTGTGATTACCACGACCGTAGTATGCTTACCACGAGGTCCACGACCGTGGTATAAATTACACAAAGTATGTGATTACCGTGGCCGATGTATGAATTAACCAATGCGGGGTGATTAGCATGGCCGTGGTATGATTTATAGGCCAGTAATTATAGCCGAAAATAACAGTCAAGGTCAAAATAATTCCAACAGAAAGTATTTTAGGATTTTTAGAATCACTGGCATGCATTGAGTTTCAGAAAAAAAGTCCCGAAGATAAAGATGGTGGGAAATGCTAAATTTTGTTATTATCAAGGCCGTGGTATGAATTACCCATTGCGTGTAATTACCACGGCCGTGGTATGAATTACCCAACGCGTATTATTACCGCAGCCGTGGTATGAAATACCAAATGTGTGTGAGTATCACGGCCGTGTTATGAATAACCCAATGCGTTTGTGATGACCACGGCAACTGAATGACAATGCGAGTGATTACCACGGCCATTGTATGAATTACTTAATGGGTGTGCTTACCACGGCCATGTTTTGAATTACCTAATGCGTGTGCTTACCACTACCTTGGTATGAATTATCCAATGCTTGTGTGATAAATACGGAAATCATATGACAATGCGTGTGATTACCACGGCCGTGTTATGAATTACCCATTGTGTGTGATTACCACGGCCGCGATATGAATTACCCATTGCGTGTGATTACCACGACCGTAGTATGCTTACCAAGAGGTCCACGACCGTGGTATAAATTACACAAAGTATGTGATTACCGTGGCCGTTGTATGAATTAACCAATCCGGGTGATTACCATGGCCGTGGTATGATTTATAGGCCAGTAATTATAGCCGAAAACAACAGTCAAGGTCAAACTAATTCCAACAGAAAGTATTTTAGGATTTTTAGAATCACTGACATGTATTGAGTTTCAGAAAAAAAAGTCCCGAAGATAAAGATGGTGGGAAATGCTTAATTTTGGGGTAAAAGTTGCGTTTTTAAGAGAAATCTCCGGAAACTGGAATAATTTTATAAAAAATCATTTGAGCAAATTAGAATCATTTAATAGTGCGGAAATGCTCTTCCAAATGCATGTCTATTTAAATCTAATGTTTTATAGATGGACATGAGGTTAATAATATGAGATTTTGGGGGCAAAACTTGGAAAAAATGAATAAAATCGTTGATTTCTGTAATACATTTGGTGTTACTAGGCTATAAATTAAAAAAAAAACTAAATGAGCTATAAACAATTAGTTTCTTACTGTTTGGGACAGAGAAAGGTACAGAGATGTGCCAGAAAAAGGTCCTTTTGAATACGACGATCTGAAATACTTTATTTTTTGGGTCTAAAAATGTGTTTTTCATTAAAAAAAATCGCTGAAAACAGGAATCATTTTTTAATAAGATGTTTGAACATAAACTATCTAATGGAAGTGATAAAATGGTGCATATATTATATATACAAATGTTACATTGTATCGTAAGTTAATGTGGAAGTTCACATTGTGAGAATTTGGGGCAAAATGTTGATAAAATGAATAAAATCGTTGATTTCTGTAATACATTCGGAGTACAGTGACCCGTTTTATGGAACATCTTACGACGATTTTGCTCTTAAGTCAAATTAAATTGATTGCTATAAAATAGTTCATAATCATGTTTTTAAACTATCTAATACATATATTGTTCATTCAATATTTACACCCTTAATTGTTTGCTTCAAATGCTTTTAAGAAAAATGATGGAAGGTATTTTATTTTGACTTTAAAAATTATCAAATTAAAGTTGTTTCCTGAAACAGAGCCCTGGCCTATCAGCTGTAGAAGTAGGTAAATGAATAACGGGAACGAAAATACAGCATATTATATTCATTTTAAAGTGAGGTAACCTTTTTCCAAACCCATCTTCATGTGAAACACGGAATCAGAGATTGATAATACGCTAAAATTAAATTAAAACAATTGTCCTTCATCAAAAATCACTTAAAAAGAATCATTTTCAAATAAATATTTCAACAAAAAGAATTGAAGTGAAAAAATGGTGTACAAAACGTACGTTACATATGTTTGATAATATCAGAACTTCAGAAGTGAATAAGATGCTCAAATTGCGAGGTCATGGTCAAAACGTGGAACAGAAATGGAGAAAAAACACCAATGTTTTTGTTGTGATACAATCAAATTACTGGGCTTTAATAATGAAGTATGTATGAACTAAAAGAGACATTTGTAAAAAATACTCGGTCTACATTTGGAATCACACCTATGTGTTTCGATGAAAATCCTAACATTGTGTTATCCGGAAGTCAACTGGACAGAAAATAGTTCACTGTTGCTGTATTCTAAACAGTATGGCCGTTAGCCACACAAAGTGTAAAATATAAGATTTGCATTGCATGTTTGTTATTAAAAAATACAATGATGTCACAATATGTTTCACTATTCAATGTACATAATTATATCAAAATTTTTCATTGTATTTGAAATTAAGAAGAATGCTCAAAACCGTGATTTTTTTTGTTTTGACGACTTGCCTTAACAATTGCATAGAATCACCCTTTTCATACACAAAGTACTTCGTTATAAACTAAAAAAGTGTAGAAAGATCATTTTCTTGTATCAGTTTGGCGCATTATAAGTGTTGCGCATGTGCACTACTGTGTCAGAAATAAGTCCACACACATACGAGTCTATATGATTTTGGGTGAAAAAAATGCAAAATAGACATAAACCAATTTTCAAAAATCATTTGAGCAGTACAAAAAATATTTTGAAAGATATGAAATATTGCCTTATATGAAATATTGCATTATATATGTACTCGCACAGTTTCATTATTTCAAGATTGAATTAGATACTCACATTGCGGACATGTTGACAACAAGTATACTCAAACATGGATAATTTTTGTCATTTTTGTAATTGACAGGGATATTGGACTTGAGGATTTTCATGTGTCTAGAGTAAAATATATTTTAACTTTTTTTGTAATAGATAAAAGGATGGATGTTGGAGTAATTAAACGTCATAACCCCTGTGATGTGTTATGCGTAAAATATAACGTTTTCAATTGAGTAGAACAGTAACTGAGTGTATCAATAATTTGCACGTCACAGATGCTATTTGTATTTGTAACCCTGAATGAAATGGGATTAACACTCATATTAGGTTATATTGGGAAAGCAATTTCTGATGGAGATGCCATTAAGGGTGAAAGTTCCCATCAGACATGCCTCCACAAAGAAGCGAACCCATGCGGGGGCAGAGTATTTGAATTGAATTGAATGTTGTTTAACGGCTCATCAACACAATACAGGTTATTTAGAGCCGCCCCAGAGAGAGGGGAAGGATACATAGGAATCCGGGAACCTGCCCTACTCTTATTATCAAATAGATTCCTATGGTTCTTTAACGTGCTCGGTTGATAGACCGATACACGGGACCGCCCGGTTTACGTCCCCATCCGACGGACGCGGCTAAGGAAAAGAGTCTTGCCCAAGAACATACCGACGGAACTCAGTGGCACCACGGAGGATTGAACCCGGGGCCTCCGGTTACAAATCCGCCGCGCTACCGACTGCGACACGCCAGCCCTCTTTGAGATGTAGGATGAAGTTTCCCATCATGCATGCCTCGGGAGCGAACCAATTGGGGCAGAGGCCTGTGGCTCCAAAGCCATGGCCATATCCACTGGGTTAGCGTGGCCTCTTGTTCGTAACCAAGCTTGTATACATATGTAAATTCATGTATATAGCTTTTTATAGAGTGTGAGGCGTTTAGTCCAAAACACAAATTCTATATTAACGTACACAATTATTTTGGAAAAATAATAATAGTGATGGATATGCATGTTTAATAATATTAGTGCTACAGCTGAAAACACCAGTTGTGTAAGGTTTGACCCAAATATTTTCGTACAACGGATGTCTGATAGTTAGCTAAATCTATGGATTATCCCACTAGTAACACACTAGTCTTCCATCACAATCATCATCTTTTAATTAACATACATACCTTAGTGTTTTCAACAAATAATTGCTTCTCGGAAGTGTGGGCATTGCATGTTAATGAAAGGTTAATATACATTATGAACAACCAAAACAATGTAATCAGAGTGTACATTTATAGCATTTATAGCATTGAATGTGTAACAGGTTTTTGTAGAAAGCATGGAATCTCATGTATCCAGTGCCAAAATGTAAGCTCTATGAATTCTACAGAAATTGAGATTCATTTAAATTAAGTTTTTAGTTATTTGATCACCTTTTTCTTACATAAACAAGCAATAATATTAGGTGATGCAAAATTTCAAAATAGATAATTTCATAGTTACTTTGAAAGTGGTGATCTTTTTCATTAAAATGTAATTATCACACCTAAAGATAAAACATATTGCACCATTGTAATATAAGTTCAAATATACTATTTAAATGATTATAAACCCTGTTGTAATGATTCCTTGAAAAATATTTCCGCCACATATTCAATGAAATGTTTACAATATGTGTATCAAAAGGTTACAAATACATATGTATGTAATTACATCATGTTTTTCCTTCATTATTTTATATATAAAATTTCCAAATGATGTAAACATGATCCATGGTCGTAACCATTGTAAACAGACATTTATACAACGGACATTTTGTTTGCTACAGACCTTAAAATTGAGCATCTAACTAAATTTCTGATACTATGAAACATTTGGATATATGCATATATAGGATAATAGCACTTCAAGTAGATTATGTATATTCAAAATACATCTTAACAATGATTCATGTACAACATTTTTTTATGAAAAAATATTTTGCCACCCGAACATAATGCATTTTTCAACAGTATACGCCTGATGACTTTTTGGGGACACATCCTAGCATCTTGCTCTATTGACAACCATTATAGATTATCATTTTATAATTAATTTCCATACTTCTTTAGCTTAAAGGCATGTACTACGACTGTATTACAGAAATCAACGATTTTATTCATTTTTTCAACATTTTGCCCCAAATTCTCACAATGTGAACTTTCACATTAACTTACGACACAATGAAACATTTGTATATATAATTATGCACTATTGTATCACTTCCATTAGATAAGTTTATGTTCAAACATCTTATTACAAAATGATTCCTCTTTTCAGCGATTTTTTTATGAAAAACACATTTTTAGACCCAAAAATAAAGTAATTTATATCGTCGTGTGCTAAAGGACTTTTTTCTGGCACATCTCTGTACCTTTCTCGGTCCAAAACAGTACGAAACTAATTGTTTATAGCTCATTTAGTATTTTTTTATTTATAGCCTTGTAACACCAAATGTATTATCAGAAGTCAACGATTTTATTCATTTTTTCCAAGTTTTGCCCCAAAATCTCATATTATTAACCTCATATCCATCTATAAAACCTTGATTTACATAGAGGTGCATTTGGAAGAGCATTTCCGCACTATTAAATGATTCTAATTTGCTCAAATTATTTTTTATAAAATTATTCCTGTTTCCGGAGATTTTCTCTTAAAAACGCAACTTTTACCCCAAAATTTAGCAAAATTTAGCATTTCCCATCATCTTTATCTTCGGGACTTTTTTTTTAAAACTCAATACATGTCAGTGATTCTAAAAATCCTAAAATACTTTCTGTTGGAATTTGTTTGACCTTATAATTACTAGACTATTACCCAATGCGTGTGATTACCACGGTCGTTGTATGATTACCCATAGCGTGGGATTACCCCGGCCGTGGTATGAATTACTCAATGTATGTGATTACCACGGCCTTTGTATGAATTACTCAATGCTTATACCACGGCAGTGTTTTGAATTACCCATTGCGTTAGATTACCACTACCGTTGAATGAATTACCCATTACGTGTGATTACCCCGGCCATGGTATGAATTACCCAATGCTTGTCATTACCACGGATGTGCTATGAATTACCCATTGCGTGTGATTACCACAACCGTTGTATGAATTAACCAGTGGGTGTGATTAACACGGACGTGGTATGAATTACCCAATGCGTGTGATTACCACGGCCGTGCTATGAATTACCCAATGCGTGTGATTACCACGGCCGTGCTATGAATTACCCAATGCGTGTGATTACCACGGCCGTTGTATGAATTACCAATTGCGTGTGTTAACCACGGCCGTAGTTTGAATTACCCAATGCATGTGATAACCACGGCCGTTGTATGAATTACCCATTGTGTGTGATTAACACGGACTTGGTATGAATTACCCATTGCGTGTGATAACCACGGCCGTGGTATAAATTATCCATTGTGTGTGCTTAACCCGGCCGTGTTTTGAATTACCCAATACGTGCCATTCCCACGGCCGTAGTATGAATTTCCCATTACGTGTGCTTACCACGATCATGCTATGAATTACCCATTGCGTGTGATAACCACGGCCGTGACGAGGCCTTCAATACACGAACCACCAGGCTATCGTATCCACTAAAAGGACGGTGCGCTATACCCCTCCCCAGGCTCATATATCCATCGATCATAAGGCGCAGTTACTAGATGACTCATTTTATTAGTGACTACTTCCGAAACACGGACTCCGAGGCCGTAACCACCAGGCTAACGTACGGTGTAGAGTACCAATTTTATTTGTGACGACGTCCGATACACATACCACCCCACCTTAACCACCCGGCTAACGTATCCATCCAACAGACGGCTTAGTATACCCACTTAGCAGTGGCGATTCTTCTAATACACGAGCCACCCGCTTAAAGTACCAATCTCACATTGTTGACGACTACTCCATTACTGAGAATCAATCCAGGGAACTCTTGGATGACAGGTGATATTACTCATACCACAGGGGAGCATATGATGTTAGTTTAAAGTGGTAGTAGATCTTCATTTCCCCAATCAGAAACATACATATTATCGTCAAAATACAGTTAAAATATATAAAAATCAACATATAACTGACATACAACACATGTGACTGAAATGAAATACTTTAACTCTTCAAAATACAGAATATTTACAAATCACATATAAAACATACAACAAAGATGAATTTTAGTCATAAATAGCAAATGGAAAAAAAATGGAAAAAAATAAAATAATAATATATGGTTGTAATTATCATAATACCATGGGTCACTTGTCGAAGCGAAAAACAAAATATTACAAAATATATTATTAATTACGAGCCTCCTTGTTTAAACGTTACTATTGGCAAATATATATGATCATATATATATTTCTCCAGATGACTTCTTCTCTTCTTTTTCTTTCTTCAGTACACGTTTCTAATAATTGGAACATTCTTATATATAGGGTAGTATATATATGTTCATATGTCTAGGCTTCCAATCATAGGATACATCTCTATTTCTTGGGTAGTATATGTTTATATTTCCAATAAGGTATTTACTGATACATATAGATATACACATCGAAAGGAAAAGCAGAATTCAAGGACGACAGTCAATCACAAACACACACAGAAACAAAGAACATATTTAAAGATGAATAAAAGGCAAAATAAGACATCACAAACACAAAAGGGTTCACAATAGGGCTAACGCCTTGGAACGGTCAGTGGCAAAAAAGGTTGCTGGGGGTTTCAACCAGGTTCTAGGCTGCACCACAGTATATATGTATATGGTGTCACTATTTCGGGATGATCTAGCCTGCCTCGCGTATAATAGTGAAGCGCGGTACAATATTTTCCAGGAAATATTTCTACACGATACATTGCTGTTGCCAGTGAAAACTTTACTTTATCTTCTACAATCTTTCAGTAGGTTTGTAATCGAGAGTCTTTTTGCGATATAATTATCTCAAGTATCACTGCCAATGGCCATTACTACTTCCGATTTGATTTTATTCTGTTGTTTTCCTGAGCTACCTAGAACAATTAAAATGGTTTAAAGCTAGATATACAGTATATCTATTTTATTAATCTCTGTTATATAGTGTTTTATAATTAATTTTACAATATATACAATTATTGCACAATTGTTTTTTCGGTTTCATATCATAAACATATCATGAACTAAATATGAATTATTTGTATGTTATACATGTTATATGCTATAGATTATTTGATATAATAAAACAAATTTATTTAAAAACAGTATTACTTATATATTAATAACTGTCGTTGTTTTTAGTTGTTGTTCTTTTTTAAAATATGAAAAAAATGATATTATTGTTGTATGGGTAAAAGGTAAATCAGACTTGTTCAGAGGCGTAGGAACATTGAGTCATGGGAAGCCAGCCCTCCACCCACATAATATGAAAGGAGGGACACCGTTTGTTTTGAACTCTTATATTTTGCAACATTGTGTGTTGCAACCCCTTCTCCATCCTCACCCCAACCCACATTGTGTTCATCAACATGTATGGCAAGCAAACAAAAATGTTGTAAACAGTTTGAAAATATTCACTTGCCTTTTATTCCAGCAAAAGTAGTTATAAAAGTCGAACAGAAAATATAGCATTCAAGGACCATAATCAACCAAAAACACGTACAGAAACAAACACTTGTAACAAAGATGAATAAA
Organism: Cyrtodaria siliqua; assembly: GCA_037043455.1. NCBI lineage: Eukaryota > Metazoa > Mollusca > Bivalvia > Adapedonta > Hiatellidae > Cyrtodaria > Cyrtodaria siliqua. The sequence continues at coordinate 14,003 of JAWPHD010011506.1, forward strand.
AGGGTAGATATGACATCACAAACACAAAAGGCTGTCTACAGTTGAATCACGCAACTATTCGGATAGTAAACGATCGAAAAATGTCCTTAACCGGCTTCACTTGAACAATTGCGAATGAAATTGCAAAAACGTCCTCTCATTTTAGTCGAACGTTTTTCAACGATAACGAGTAATTCATGATGAGGAATCAGGGCCTTTTACCTTTTTAACAGTCATGTGTATGACTTTGTTAAGCTTATATAATATAGATATGGACTCTTAAGGCTTTGTCATATACACCTGATTTATTATTAGGTTAATCACAGTGTCATGATTAGGTAAAATATGCATTATTTGGGAGTATAGTGTCTTAAAGCGGTGTACCCTGTGTCTGTTATCGTTTTATTCACGAGAAACGAAAGTAATACGAAAACTCGTTTATATGATGTACAATTAGTACTTGTTTAATACATGATGTACGTGTTGTGTTTGATGGTATTTTGTATTATCATCTGAATGGGATAATGTCCAGTAATGAATAAAAGTGCAGGTGAACGATTTAAAGATGTCTTTGTATAACATGGTTTCCCATATAGAAAGTAAATGTTGTTCCTTGGTTATTTAGTTCACCTTCTAGCAAAGTAAATAGTTATCTTCATTGAGATCCAAAACCAAAGTATATTAAATAGGCTTGACTCCAGAATGTGCCCGAAATTAGTCGTGCTTTGATATTTACAACGATAACATATAAAGATGCATAGGGAATAATAATATTTAAACTAAAATAACACTTTCTGAAACAGGTTTAACAGACAAAATACTGTCAAAGTTCTCGAAAATACAATTCAGGGGACATTTTACATCAAGTGTTTGAATGCATTTCTCATACTTTATATACAAAATATTTTTTGGCCAACATATTTTCTACCCGTGCCAAACCCAGGGTCAAATCCTGAGCATTCATTCTGAAAGAATTTTGGAGGCATGCCCCAAATATTTTAATCGTTTAATTTAATTTTTTGTTATGTAGTGCGATCGTCATCTGTACCTGTAATACAGAATATTGTTTTCTATTGAAAAAAAACACCAGGTGTTATATTATAGAAAATAAGTTTCTGAAGTAGATCAAACAATCGATAATGTATCCATGTGTTTATCTAATTCAAATAATAATGTATAGAGCTACAATGGTTACCATTATCAGTAAGTTTATTGTTAATCCCACCAGATTTATTGTGTATTTGTATACATGTTTCAATGTGATCATTAGTATAACATATATATGACATTACAATGCAATCTTATATGTGTCATGTGTTCAGTGGTCACAGATGAATGAAACCATCTGGATTTAACTAGATAACGACTTGAACCAGATCGCAGAGGTAACCATACAGGGTATTATTGAGAAGAAACGTCAGGCATTATCAACACTTGTTTATCCAGTTGGGAAAACATCTTTTCGAGCTCGAAAGACAACACAGGAGAGATTCTGTACCAGGATCGGTGCCAAGGTGACGACAACGGGAGATAAAGAAGGTCCACAAGGAACTAAAATTTCCATGAAAGCCAACAGGAAAGCCAACATAACGTCCAATGATAGTTTGCGTGAGCTCCGCAGAACTCCTCTGCAGAATCTTCGTACAACAGAAAGAATTCGGCGTGGAAAAAAAAACGGGAAACCAAGAAAAGAGCAGCTTTCATCTCATGCAGATTCACATCATTAGTTCTAGGAGAAGAAAGGTTAGGACAGTTCGAAAGCAGCAACGAATTGGTTGAACAGTTCTTCAGAGATAGACATCTAGAGTTGTGTGGTAATTAACTAAATGGAAATTGTAAAACGCATGTGTATCGGAAGAGTTGACCGAGATAACTTTTGACAAGACAGAAATAACTTGGAAAGACCTTGAAAACAAACGATATAGTCAAGAAAATCAGATCCTGTTCTGCTGCCGGGCCCAGTAGAATACTCTCTAAAGTTTGCAAACAATGCTCGAAATATATTGTTTCCAATTACAGATTTAGCTACTTGCTCTAAAAATTAATATTATGAACATACAAAGAATCAATCAATATCATTAACAGAATCAGAAACTGTGATTATAAAATGATTGTATTAAATTGCTGCATATTGAACAATGTGATAAATATGTTGCATTGTTAAGACGATAGGGCCTTTATAAGTATTCACTGCTGAGATTGTGAGGCTCGCTCTATTCGGGATAAATCCCAAGGCCATCCACAGTTACAACTAGAAAGTTCTTATCCGATTGGTCTTTCTACTGCAACGAGAATCACTTTCAAAACCGTTTGACTTATTCAGCGTCAGAACAACAACCAACCCGATTTTCTGGCCGATTTTCATCCGTAAGAAATCGACACTTTCTCGCCTGACTAGCCGGGCTGCCAGTTGACTGTTGACTGTTTTTTTGCTTTTCTACGGGCAGGAATATAAAGCCAAGAACATCACTGTTAAAGTACTATATATTTTTATACATATTTCTAGACCCAAAAGGAATTTCATTTTTGGACGGTGTCGTCGTTATGCGACGTTCTAAGTAGGCAGTTTTTCAATTCTATTACAGTTTACTACAAAACTAACAACAGCTTTCTGGATGGCAGCGGAAGAAAAGAAGTTCCTAAAGAAGTGAATACAAAATTACAAACTAACCGATTTTTCAAAAAAATCGGTTCTGAAACTTGTTTATGTTTACAAAGAAAATAAATTAATGTTAATTTCTAGCTTTAGCAGTGTGGCAATACCACGTGACCTATGATGTCATACAGCCTACAAAACCAAGACAAAAAATGTCAATATTGGCTCATGGGTTCTGAGATTTCTCTTATATTTAAATTCTTTTGCACATTGTGAGCACACATAAAGGCCTCCGTTTTGTGACATCGTAGTCTATGGACTTAGAACTGTACTGAAAATAATAAAAAATAAACTTCATAATGTGTTTGCATTTGATGAATTTTGAATTGAGCTTTACTGGTTAGCGTCATAGTTTCGGGACGTAAACACATCAATTGAAACAGCTGTATTTTACTGTTATCGTTTATATGTGTCTTGGCATCATTGTTAATTAAAATGAACATAGAATTAAAATACATACGTTTTTTAAATGTCTAGACATAGCATTCAAACCATTATAAACAGCTGAAAGGGCTACCCAATTTTAAGTTCTTTCACGGGCTACAACTCACTTTGATTATATCAACCTTCTGATGCTGTAATGTGACGTCATTGTAATTTCCAAAAATAAGCAAACTTGCATTTGGTGAAATTTTGAACACATTTGTCAGTTATTTTGCAAGTTGCGGTAAAAAAAAACGTAAAAACTTCCCAAATTAGGACGCCAACCAGTACCTTGAATTTAAGTTCCGATGTTAAATCTAAGATGGATGAAAATGACAGTTTTTGTCAACTATCACAAGATAGTCATTAGAGACGGTCCATTTATGTCAAGTGAAGGCAGGGGGTATAGGGCACCACCCCAATAATTTTGCCAATGTTAATAAAAGTAGGCTACTTACTGCCAAAAATGCTATAATTTCACACCAAGTCCCTGGAACTCGCCCCCCCCCCCCCAACTCCCCCCAACTAGCAAGACTGGTGCCCCCAAATACATTTTGCTTCCTATGTCGCTGACATGTTTATATAGGTTAAATGTTTGACACAAATAACGTATTTCCATTAAAGATTGGCATTTTAGTCTATCTGCAAATCAACTTGGAATGGATGCCGTTAACTTTCTGCTTGTAACTGGTGCCATTTGTTTGGCAAACTTGAATAAAAGGTAATTTCTGCATTAAAATTTGACGTTTTGTCTCTAATATGGTTCGATGTGGTCTCTGGTGTTCCCGGTTGTAGTTGATCGGCTTTAAAATCATGCAAAAGCAAGAAAATGGAGGAAACACAGAACGGCTTGGAACAGAAGTCCGCTGTAATGCCAACAAACTTCAAGGTTTTTTTGAGTGTTGGAAAAACTACCCACCTTACGATAGCGAACCTGTTCTTCGTGGAAAGCTTATATTTTTCTGCTTAACATGGCCTATATGCCATAAAAATCGGAGAAGAAATAAAATACTTACAGCTATTTATAGACCTGAAGCGAGCTCAATATTGACATTTTTTGTCTTGGTTTTGTAGGCTGTATGACATCATAGGTCACGTGGTATTGCCAAACTGTTTAGTGGATTTCTTTCAATGCGCACTTTCATGTTATTGAAAATTGGTCACGTGACAACAAACAAGACACACAAAGCTCAATTAAACGAGTAGTAACATAAACGGAGGATTGTGACCTTTTACGTGTTATTTTTTATATATTTATGATAATAAACCACTGGGAAATACTGGACAATAATGGTGACCTTTGCTGTTAAAGATTTTGGTTCAAGTTTGTTTCCAGTTGCTCAGTATCTTGGAAACGCCTGGATTGAACAAATTTAAACTATACACACGTTCCTCGTAGTGCAGTGCCATTACGCACACACGTCCCATAACTCTTACAACAGCTAAGTAAGCCCCTTCTTGCCATAACTAATTAAGCCCCTTTTTCAACTTCATTTCGCATGAAATGTACATCTACTTGAACATTTCTTGACATATACCATGCATTTGCTAAAATATATTGTTTTTATAGTCGAGCTTGAACATATATATATGTGTGGTTCAGCTTTGTATTTGTTACTTAAAAAGACATTTATTTCTGTTCAATGTTTTGGGTTTTCTCGTCGTTGTTTATTAATTTTTGACTTACCTTATAAACATATGTTGTTTTTTTTATCTCACCTGAGCCACAGGCTCAGTGAGCTATTGTTATCGGGTTTCTTCATCATCTGCCGTCCGCCCGTCCGTCCGTCATCCAACAACATTTTGGATGTGGACACTCAAGAGGTCACATTTTTCATCCGATCATTATGAAACTTTGTCAGATTATTTGGCTCAATACAAGCTGGGTCATCTGGGTCCAAAGCTGGATAAATGAAGGCCCTATCATCTTAACAAGGCAAAAAATAGCATTTTTAAATAAATCAAGGGCCATAACTCCGCTGTTACTGGTCCGATCTGGCTGGTTAAAAAATAGAAAAAAGAAAAAAATATACAAAAAAAAACTTAAAAAAATAAATAAAAAATAAAAAAATAGATGACATTTTTTTTTTATATAAAATAAAAAAAATTAAAAAAAATGAAGGAAAAATAAAATATTTAAAAAATAAATAAAATTATGAAACGAAAAACATATAATAATAATAATAAAAAAAATCAAATATAACATTATTAACGAAATCAAGAGCCGTAACTCCGCTGTTACTGGAGCGATCTGGCTGTTTTTCAAACTTGTCCGAGCTCTCATTTATATTAACAATCTATTAAAGTTTGGTAAAGATCGGAATAAAAATGAAGGCCCTATTGTCTTAAAGAGGCAAAATATAGCATTTTTAATTAAATCAAGGGCCATAACTCCGATGTTACTAGTCCGATCTGGCTGGTTTTCGAACTTGTCCGAGCTTTCATTGATATTAATCTTTTAAAGTTTGGTAAAATTCAGATGAAAAATGAAGTCCCAATCGTCTGAACAAGGTAAAAGTTATCAGACGGACGACGGACGGACGGACGGACGACGGACAAATCGCCATCCCATAAGCTCTGCTGGCCCTTGGCCAGTAGAGCTATAAATATTGTGGAGATAGAAGCTGTATTTATCAGCTGATCTATATGAAACTTTGTCATTATGTTTGTTTTGATGATATCTGATGTAAGTTTAAAATTGGGTCAAAAATTATATCACTGAGAAATCATGTTGACAATGTAGAAATAAGTGTAAAAGTCGAACAGGAAATGCAGCTTTCACAGAACACAGAAACCCAAAAACACGCAAAAAGACAAATATGAATGGCAATGTTAATAAGGAATAAAGGGCATATGACGTGACAAACACAAAAATGGTTGACAAAAGGGCTACCGCCTTGGAACGGTCAGTGACGAAAAAGGCCGCTGGGGGTTTAAACCAGCTTCTAGGGTGCACCAAAACTCACACTTATCCTACTGTCATCCCAATAAAATGGGACCGTGTAAATAAAGAAATCCCCGCCATGAACTATTCTCCAACCAACAAGATAGCATTAGTAGGCAATATAAGTTAAACACAAAGATGCTCGTGTATGTATAAAAACAAAAAGCACTAGCCTCGAAAGCCACAAAGAAGGTACTCAGTGACTTGGCAGAAGCCAGAGCAAAAAGAGAATAAACCATTGAGGGCACGACAAGACAATATTGCAGACAAACATCACCGTCCTTTTGGTCTTTAGGTCGACATCATCATAGGGTCCACAACCTGTCAGGCATCGCACAATTAAAGAGGAAAGCATAATGGCGAACTGTAAATGGATCCACCACCAAGCATTACAGTCCGTTACAAAATGATAAGGTCATAACCTCCTTTGATAAACCTTTTAACAAAGATATTATGAAAATGATCATGACCAAGGATCTTACGAAGTTTGTAAATCACGTCACCTTAGAAGAAATATAAGAAGATCGGACAGGGAAAGTAGCATTCAAGGAGGACAGTCAACAACAAAACACAGAAACAAACACGCAAACAGACAAACAGAAGTTGTATTTATCGTCTAATTGTTCTTGGAACTTTGTCAGATTGATTGTCTCAATAAAAGGTAGATTGAGTTCGAAATTGGGTTTTCTGGATTTAATAAATAGGTCACTCGGCCAAATAATAGGAAAAACGTATGGACACCCCCGAAGATTTATTAATCATCTGATTTTCATTAAACAATTGCCAGAATATTTGTCTCAATGAAAGCTGGATTGAGTTTGAAACTGTGTCATCTGGGCTTAAACTCTACGTCACTAGGTCAAATGATAGAAAAAACTTGCGGACACTACAGAAGCTATATTTATCATCTAATATGTGTGAACCTTTGTCAGGATGTTTGTCTTGATGATGGTTGTTTTGCCTATGCAACTGGGTTTCCTAGGGTGAAAAACTAGGTCAGTAGGTTAAATAATCGAAAAAGAATGTTGACACTCTAGAAGTTTTATATATTATCTGCTCTCCGTGAATCTGGGTTGAGATTGAAACTGTGTCATCTGGGATCAAAAACTAGGTCACTAGGGCAGATAATAGAAAAACCTTGTGTACACTCTAGAAGTTGTATTTAACATTTGTTCTTTATAAAACTTTGTTGCCATGCGGTTCGTGATTTCCTGCCAGGGTTATGACCATTTTCTTCATTTTTTAAAAAGCAAAACTTGTCTCCTCTGCCATATCGTCGTCCCTTTCTGGTTTGATGATTCTGGGTAGATTTATTAGCCCTTATTTGTTTACCAGTCCATGCTTCACATTTTGGACTTCTCCTTGGATTTTCCTTACACTAGGTACATGTATCAGAATTAAGTATGGTTTTACATATTATTATCATGTTCCGGGTTGGATGATATCACTTGCTGGAATGGGGGCGAGGGGTTGTGAGACGACATCTGATTTTGATACAGTTGTTAATGCCTTTGCTGATGACAGCTCACCTTGACAGGCTTTGATCATGGCTTGTCACATTTGAGAATTTTAAAGATTTTTCCTGGACGTTACGATTACAAATAAACTGCATTGCTTATTATCATTTATACTATTTTGTAACAACTACTTACCATGATCATTTGATACCATTTAATTGTTACACCGAAGTGTTCCGTTGTTATCTTCGACCTCAGTTTTTGTAAAATAAAAAAATAAAAAAAAGATAACATATATTAATTTCATCATTTAACAGCTATCTGCTGCTAATGCAAACTTTTCCCACAACATTGCTGTACAGGTTCATATAGTTCTTCCTAGACAAGTTTGAAACCCCATTACTTCATTCTCAAACACTATGAGGCAAGAGAGAGAGAATTATGTCAGTGATTACACAATGAATAGCAATACCCTGTCAAGTTATGTAATCTGTTTAACGTGCATTCTAAATTATAACTTGTCCTAAGTCAACAGGCGTCTGATATTAAAACAAAATTATCAGTGACATGGTGTGTCATTGACAGCATGTGACGTAGACACACCTATGATACTCTTCATCGTATATATATATGTACGCCATCAATCCGTATGTCGTGTGTTATAATTAATGTTTGGACAAAATAAGTAAACAATGAATACAATAATTCACCGAACAACTAGATATGAACGGCTTATTACAGACGCAATGTGTTTCTTCCTAAACATCATTTATGTTTAAATTTGGAACTTGAAGGTAAGTCAGCAATGTCATATAAAACTAATCTTCCGCTAATAAAAGATGGCGACTAATCCGGAAGTCAAAAACAAACAATAGTTTAGTAAAACACGAATAAATGATATGGTTTAAACATATTTTGGCTTTCAAAAGTTTACAAAGTTTCATATATTACAGACATTATTGAAGAGTGTGTTTTGGTCATTTAAATAATTGCACGATTTAGAGACGAAACAAGTTATACTACGCATTTGCTAAAATAAAACTTTTTGAATATCGCCTATAATAGTATTTTGGTTTATACAGACCATTTCATTTAGGAATTGGATTACTATTTAACAATTATAATTGATAAACGTAGTATGTGTCCTTATTTCTCCCATTTCTAGTCAAATAAAATATCTATCTTACATGATACGTCATGACGTCACGTTGGCGTCGCCTTATTCTAGCGTTAATCAAATACAGTTATTGAAGTTTTATGCCTGTACGAAGCGCATAATGGGAGGGAAATAATCTCAAATTAGCAGAGCTTCGTCGCTGGTTATTATTCTGACCCTCGGCTGAGATTTCCCTATCTCACATGGATACTCATGATAGATTTTTTATAATTTTTGCTGACATGATTGCAGGACTTGGGATCCTTCGAAAGAAATGAACAGATGCATATTACACCTATTACACCACATTAACGGGAGTACATCACTGTTGGCATCATATTAGAATTGTTTAAATACACGGTGGATTGACTCAACTTACAACCGCTTTACCTGAAGCCTGGTAGCCATCTAACGGACCCTGGCCCGTAACGGACACTGGCATGTAACGGACTCTGGCCGTTATCTCTTTATAGTCCCTATACTACTTAGTGTTAACCATAGATGTATCGATAGTCTCTATGTAGGTCATTCTCTTAATTTTGAAGAGAGATGGTAGTAAAATATTCAAAAATAACTGGTGCAAGTCTACGAAAATCGGAGGATTTCACACAAGAAGGTTAAGCACAAAAGTAGGTTAAGCACAAAGGCCTGATAAGTCTCGTTGTTATTTATAATTCCTAATTCCTAATTCCTAATTAGTATGCTTTATCATAGGCAACTGTTAATGCTCCATCGACATGTTTGCACCTTGTGATGTATTTAATTGGTAATTTTCATAGCTTTCTTTTTAAACAATGTTGTCCTCAAAGCTTGATGTACATGTACTCCGATATTATACTTTAAAGGGACACATGACACTCTTGAAGTGTTTATCAAAGCGAGTAGTGTCTCGATTTATTTACTTTAAAACTGATTGCATATACTTAAATAATATTTGAGTTTTTATTTTTTCATACTCTACCATAGATTAAAATATATTATTGGTGCAATATAATCAATATGCAAAAACAGTATGCGTTATACTATTCTTATATTAATAATAATTATTGAACAAATGCAAGTTATGTAGAAAACTAATGGGATGCCGTGATTAAAAATCAAGATTGTCATGTGTCCCTTTAAACACATTGACTTGCTCGATGACCAGTACATGTAAGTAATAACACTATATTAAAGAGGCTCTACCTATATCTTTTTGTCCACCAACTGATATAAACTTTACTTAATTATAAAGAGGACTATGAAAAAGGTAAATGGCAATAATTTCACCCAATGTAATATGCGTTTTGCTGGGGAAAAACAGGATTGAGAAGATCGGATTTTTGAAATGGTATTCGTAATTGTTTTAGACAAGCGGATTGCGGAGATTTTCCGATCTTAATCGTTTACAATCGGATCTACCTCGTCTGATTAGCGAAGAGTTCCTATCGATTCGTTTGCTATCGGAACTGCGCCGAATAGTTTGTAATTGCATTGCGCATGTCGAGAAAATCCGTAAAAACTCGTAGTTCTCCGGCAGGAATAAACGGATGGGCAGCATTTTATTCAAGATATTGTTTTGATCATAATTAACAATTTACAGAACTGGAATACGAACCATGTTTCTTCTTAGAATACTCATACAATAGCTTTGTATACATATAAATGCAGTAATATTGAGTATTTAATATTTTACATTAAAAATCGCGTAGATATAGGTAGTGCCTCTTTAAATGTAGAGCGATCTTATGAAGCCGGTAAAAGGTATGTGTCGTATACAGTATTTTCGCAAGCTGATCATAACAAAATGGGTTGAAGTCCAATTCATGTAGTGCAAACTGCATTGCTCAAAACTAAGGTCAACTTTGATGAGATAGGCGACCAGTGTAACCAGATATTGTAACATGACCAAATGTCTAAACATTTATTAAATTTGTTTATCGAAGTATGTTAAATCTTGCAAGCTTAAAGTTTGCCCCACATACATGCAGTGTATAGATCAAGCAAAATGTTATCAAGATAATTATGAATCTGTTTACATCAAATATGTAAATCCTAATCGCGTTTGCAACTAAATGTTTAATCGCGGTAACACAGACTAGTATAGTCCTTCAAAGTATTCCCCCCTTTACTCATCGCTTGATTCATTCCTGATATGTTTTGATTTCGGCATATAACCAAAATGACATGTTGTTATAGAAACACACTTCGGTGATTGCTAAAGTTGAACATCGCTAGTGCCTGTGCTCAGAGGCAAAAATCAAGCCTTGCCTTAGTCCAAATTACTTTTAACGTCCTAAGAGGGTCTAAGAAGTAAACATCATTTGAATATAACAATTATTTTTTTGTTTAACGGTTCATCAACGTACAATTATTGCTCATTATAAAAACTAAAAGAGAGATAAATCAGATACAGAGTAAACCGGTATCACACATTTGTAACAAACGCATTTTAAGCTCTGGTTACTTGCACGGCCAAAAGGTTCCAGTACACTGCACTAGACGGCCCAGTTAGTCACATTTCTATGGTTGGCTAAAAATTAAACACATATCGTAAATGAGTCTGTATGCCCCTTCCATAGTAAAGAGTAAAGTGAGAATGTTGACAATCATTTAAAATCTCAAACCGTGTTAGAATTCTGGGAAGCTTTCTTTATCTTTGCAAATAAACATGTTCTAAGATACATTTATTCAGCTGTATACTAAACACCGGCGACGTTATTTTTACCCATTGCAATTGCATACCCTGTCTATTTAGCGGTTTGGCATGTACTGTAATTTGAAAACTGTTTGTAAATGGAATGGTAACTATACCTAGTGATAAAAAACAAAAACAATTTGAATCAAAAAAATTAACGCCATCATTTCATAGAGAAAAAAATATAATAAAACTCTATTAAATTAATAGCTGGAACAACAATAAGACGAGGGATTTCTTGGACTACTTGCATCACTAGAATTCCTTTAATTGGATCCCTTATTAGTTGTTTGACAGGCAAAGCTTTACAAGTAGATAGAAAAGGGAAAATATTAAGAGTTTGTCCTGGAAATGGTTTACAAGTAGATTCACAAATTAGAGCATATTGAAGTATCCCATTTGTAAAAAACATTAAATTTCAAAAAGGAGCCTATTTCTAACCTAGATATACTAAAATGGGTTAAGCAGTTAAGCATACAAGACTTCAGGGGAGTATTTAGCAAAAATACAATACAAACGAAATATATGAGAATGTGGCGTATTATTAATCTTGATGATTTTACTGGACTTGGTACACACTAGACTTGTTACACACTGGACTTGGTACACAATGGACTTGGTACACACTGGACTTGGTACACAATGAACTTGGTACAAACTGGACTTGGTACACACTGGACTTGTTACACACTGGACTTGGTACACACTGGACTTGGTACACAGTGGACTTGGTACACACTGGACTTGTTACACACTGGACTTAGTACACACTGGACTTGGTACACACTGGACTTGGTACACAATGGATTTGGTACACACTGAACTTGGTACACACTGGACTTGGTACACATTAAATTTGTTACACACTGGACTTGGTACACACTGGACTTGTTACTGCGATCATTATTATTTTGATCCGTTTGGCCTAAGTCCGCCAAAAGATGTTTCAACTTACATACCTGACATAAAATACAACACTATTCCGTATCGAGAAGAAACAAGTGTACTGTGTGGGTATTTCTGTTTCTTCTTTAAAAAGTTGCAAGAAGGATATAGTTTGTCTGATATTCTTCATAAAAATATTAAAACCTTATAAACATGATAAATCAATAAAAAATGAAAACATAATACGATCATATTTTATCGAATCATATGTTATATATGAGTTACTGCGTTAAAGAAAAGATGATTACTGAAAATGTTAATCCTCAGTATATGTAAATGGTATATCAATGTTAAAAGCAACATGTGCATCTTGCGGTATTACTAAAACACAATAATGTTAAAAGAACACGAGGTGGAAACATTGATATCCATAAAGCCTTACTCCCGTTATTGCCTAAAAAGGGGTTAAAAATTCCTGGTTATAAATATTGCTGTACAGGCAGATAACCTACTTCATAGTTGAGAACCATCAAATGAATTAAATGCCATTGTATTAAAAACAAGAGGCCCAAAAGAGCCTATGGACGCTCTACTGGCTAAAACGGCTCTTATATCAAGGGTTGTCAACATGAAATTCCCATCAGTATTTTTTTTAAAACATTGCAAAAACAGCAGGGATAGGATGGCTTTAGATCGCTCACCTGGTTATCATGGGCAATAAGTCAGAATTGAATTGAATTGGGTTTTAAGGCGCATCAACACATGAAAGGTTATATGGCGCCTAGCAGGCATGAACATACCAGGCTCATCCTCCATGTACATCGAGATAAAATATGGAAAATGGGCCTAGAAGCTGTTCACCCTGAACTGCAGAGTTGCTGCAAATTATATCGTAGAAGCTCCATTTACGCTGGAGCTAAGTTTATTGTTTTTCTGCCACTGCTCTTTTGATGTGAGCGAGATGGCACCTGAAACAATGCAGGGATCATGATGAAGACCTTTAACAAAAAATGATAAAATGAACATAAATTTGGGGGTATTCTACCCCTCTGCCTACCCCTCCAAAGGGATCTGCAGTGGCCCTATTCTTTGCCCCGTGACCAAACGGGGCCCCCGGGAACCACACGGGGCACAGCTGTGTCTAGTCTGGCATGGGTATTTTTTAATTTGTCCCACTTTCTTCTGTGAATGAAATTTCATAAAAAATGGGGGATGGTGGTGGGAGTGGGAGATGGGGAGTTGTATTAACATTCTAAACAAATATGGTAAAGATCAGATAAAAAATGAAGTTACTACAGATTTAACAAAGGAAAATACAATATAGCATTTTTCAACAAATCAAGAGCCATAACCTGTCGTTACTAACAAGATCTAGCTTGTTTTTGAACTTGTCCAAGATTTCATTGATATACCGCGCTTTGCACAACTAGACATCATACTGAGGCTTCCTGTCAACTTTTGTAGAAATCCAACAGGCCGTTTAGGAGGAGTAGCACCGACAAGAAATTTAAAGTAAAACTGTCAAGGTGCCATAACCGCGATATGCACAACTAGACATCTTACGGATGCTTCCTGCCAAGTTTCATCTAAATCCAAGAACGCGTTTAGGAGGAGTAGCGCCGACAAGAAATTTAAAAGTAAAAATGTCAAGGGGCCGTTACTCCATCAAAACTCAACGAACCGGAAAAAACGCAATAGGCACAACTAGAAAGCATAGCTTCCTGCTAACACGGCGTTAACACAAAAAAAATAAAAATAAAATAAAAAGATTTAAAAAAAAAATGAATAAAAAAAGAATTAAAAAATAAATCAATCAAAATAAAAAAAAGTTTGAAAAGTCTAGAGCATACAGTTTGTGAAAAAGTGACCTAAACGCAAAAGTTGAACACAAAATATATTAAGTTATCTGCCCTTTGCTTGGTGGGTCTAGGTCACTTCCACATATGCTTTGTCACGTTGCGATGTACCACCCAAGATACAACTATAAGCAAATTTTGAACGGACTAGTGCATACAGTTTGTGAGAAAATGACCTAAACGCAAAACTTGAATGTTGACGTCGCCGTCGCCGCCTCCGCAGCCGCCGGAAAAGCAACACCTATGTCTCATTTTTTCTTCGAAAAGGTGAGACAATATACGAACAATGTCTGTCTGATTTACCCAGACAAAAACATGGTCTAGTTATCAACATGAGCTGCTCGATATTTGCCGTGAGGTTGTGACGCAAGTTTTAAAAAATAGATTAATTGAGACGACAACCTCATTGGCAGATGAGATGATTTATACAATAACCATCGAGCCCGAGTTAATTGCATGTGATAACTAAGGATATATAGTATTTAATTATATCTCAAGTACGCATCCTATAGTGAATGGACGGATAGAAAGCAAATCAGATGATGCGATTCCACATATCATCATCATTTTCCTTTTTTTCTTTTTTTTAATTGACTAAAAAAGATTTATCAATTTACAAGCAACGTAGCCACAAAACATAATACTAAAAAATACCAAATTAATGACATATAAAACATAAATAATTAAAAATACACTGTAGTATAAATGCAATATAGACCCTAAGAGTGATTGTTTTATTAAATTATAAAAAGAACCTGTACGTAATACTGGGATGATAATTGAAATAAGGCCCTGGTAATACAGCTTTTAATGGTAGCCTTTTCTTTTCTTTCTTATTATTGTCATTATGCTCTAGTAATTATAGCCACTGTGAGTTTTTTCCACATGATATTACGTAAGTACCTACACAGCCAGTTGTTTCCATCGATGAAAACGTCCACTATCCCAGCTTATCCAGTCACGTGATTTCATTCCCCACTCGCCCACCCCAACTCCAGAACAAAATCATATCTCAGACGGACTTCAGGACAAAAATCATTCGTCCATCCCAACACACAGCACACAGTAATTGTACCTAAGGAAAACTTCGTCATGGTCCCCATCCCGGAAGCAATTGCTTACCACCCCCACTCCCGCTCCTACTCTAACTTATATACCTTTAACATTTTACAACAGAAACATAAACATAATAAAACATAGTAACAACTGACCCCAGTATTTGATCATTTGATAGTTTGCTAGTCGGGGAATTAAGACCGAGACGTAAAAGTCAAATATCATGTAATTGTTTAAGGATGTTTTTTGTTGTTGTTTTTTTTCAAAGTATTTATATACACAAACTTCAAAAATACTTATTTTCTAAAAAAAAAAAGGGGGGGGGGGGGTGCGTGGTATTAGGAAAAGGCAAGACACAGGTATTGTGTTATTTGTCTTTATCTTTTTCCAGTATATAAAGGTTTAATATGTTTGCTAGAGAGAATTAAAATGTGTATTATCTATATGTGCATAATAACAAAATATTTGACGAGAGTATGAATTGACATATCATACTGATCCACGTTCGTGTTTACAGAATCGATCAGAATATATTGCTTAAATATAGTTGATACTGTCCAAAAATAATTTAAGGGTGTCGAAAATAGGAATATAATGTTATAAAACTTTCTTGTTATCGACACCTTCATAACACATATTCATTTAAGATAGTTTTGAACATTTTGCTATTTGTTTCTGCATGCTATATTAATATAAAGAAAGAGGTAGGGGCGGGATAGGGGTGACACCCTCTATACCTCTCTCTCTCCCCATTTCCAAATAACTTACCTGTATATTAGTGGTTTGGCTCCTTCTAGTTGCAAGAATCACCATTCTTATGGTACCATAGATGGTACATACTACCAAAAGAGCTATTATTCTCACGTCTAAATTTCTTCCCGACGCGTAACCCAGAACTGTCAGTGAGAACACCAATGAGTCTTGGGCATAAACGTTCTAAAGTGACATTGATATGATGACAGGTGGGTTCGGTGGGGTTTATAATTTCCTTAAGAAGGACATACCTGGATACGATGAGCTATTACAAAACCCTCAACACGTTTTTAATGCTGACGAATCTGGGTTCCCGCTGTCAGTAAAGTTTTAGACCGAGACCATCACCCGTCTAGTTGGATAGAGTGTGGCCTGCTGCAAATGTATCCATCTGTACTGATACAGTAAAAATAAAACTTTGTAGCTGCCAGTTTTGAAGTAACGTTTTCTTCATTAGGCGAACGTGTTTGTGTCCTAAATTAATATGCAAGCAGTTTTAAAGTCAAAATGAGGTAGGATTAATAAATTGAGTTACTATTGTTTGTTTGTTTGTATGGTGTTTTACGTCATTTTCAACACATATAAGTTTATATATGACGGTCGATTTTTTTTTGTGGTTGAGGCAGACCACCCACTTTGTCGAGTTACTAATTTTAATATGTTAATAAAACTAAAGATTGCCGAATATCCCTTTAAAGGGACACACGGCAATCGTGAAGTGTTTAATAAAGCTTGAAATTAGCGTCTCGATTTATGTATGTATGTATCACGTAAAGCAAAACATCATATGCATTATACAACTATACTACACACACAGCAATATTCTTAAAAGGCCTGTAATGAATACTTACGTCCTGTATATGCCCATGTCTACAAATAATGTATAAAACTAAGAACACACAGAGAAACAAGAGAGAGATGGTAATACTGATCTATGAACGGTTATGCAATATATGAACTGTAAACCAAAGCGGAGCGCGATTGAGTAATTTAAAGGGCAGTTAAGTAAATGTGTTTTGAATCTAAAAATATTTTAGTTATATTGGAATATGTATTATATTAACCTATACGAATAACAATTTGTTAGAGTGTGTAAATAAACATTATAAAACAATGCAGGAGTTTGTCAAGTATGTTTATCTGGTAATAATCGAGATGGTTTAAACATATCCCGGTAAAGTAACGTAACCCGGTTGAGGTATGGTTAACGTTATATATGTATCATTCTGACTTTAAACCTTTCTGCATATAATTAAATAAAATGTTGAGTTTCCTTCTTTTAGTGATGGTGTTATTTAACCAACAGTTAATACTATGCAAAAACAACTTGTTTTAAGCTATTCTTATAATTATTACTAATGACTAAACAAATGCAAGGTATATTGAAAAACTAGCTGGACGCCGTGATTGTTTTCAATAATCAAGATTGTCGTGTCTCCCTTTAAGAAATACGAACATTGATATAACAATATATTTTTGTAAATATATGCTTAAAACTGATTATCTATACTTCGAATATTCTAATAATGTGTAAATATGTGTTTTCAGTCTGAAATGATTAAGAATGACATGAAGAATGCATCAGTGCACTATGCATTTTTATATATGCAAATGCCTGTACTTTGCGTAATAGTAATTAACAGAATCGTTGGGTGCTCCAGGATATTATGTAACAGCTAATATGTACAGCAAGGTGCAATTGCGTTATATTGCCATAAGTCATAGAGACTAATTTGCTATATACAGAATCGTTACATTTAAACTATAAGTGTTTAAAAGTATGTGACTGAGTTAGTGAGTTGGTGAACATAACACAATGAGTGATTGACTTACTCACTGAGTGATTGATTGACTAAATGAGTCATTGAATACATTAGTTTTTGACATTGCCTGCATAGTTAAGTGAATAAGAGAGTAAGTGACTGATTGACTGAGTGATCAACTGAATGAGTGACTGACTATATGGCAGATTAAGTGACTGACTGACTGACTGACTGACTGACTTAATGAGTTACTGATTGAGTGATTGTGTTTGTGCATGGGTTCCTGACTGACTGGATGAGTGAACAGGTGAATGGATTAGTGAATGACTGAATGAACTATTGACCGAGTCAGTGAGCGATTGACTGCCTGAGTGGCTGAATAAGTGATTTACTGAGTGGGCAAGTGAACTGGATTGTAAAATTGAACCCCGAACTGGGTTCGAATGGTTCGAATGTTGAATACGGAAACGGTTTGGAATGTCGAATACCGAACTCGGTTCGAATGTGGAACCCCAAACTGGTTTCGAATGTCGAACCCCGAACTAGGTTCGAATGTTGTATGCCGAACTGGGTTGGAATATCGAACCCCGAACTGGGTTCGAAAGCTAAATATCGAACTGGGTTTGACTGTTGAATACAAAACTGGGTTTGCACGTTGAATACCAAACTTGTTAATTTAAATGTTGAATACCGATCTGTGTTCAATTTTCGAATCCCGAACTCAGTTCTAATGACAAATACCGAACTGTGTCAGAATGTCGAACCTCAAACTGGGTTCAGATGTTGAATACTAGTCTGGGTTTGAATGTTCAATACTGAACTGGGTTTGAATATTTAATACCGAACTGGTTTTGCATGTTGAATACCTGGGTAATATCAACTACTTACAGAAGAATACGGTTGTATGTTTATACGGCGGTATATGCTTAGGACACACAACTTTTTATCTCGAGTGCTCGACGTTTTTTATCTTGATCCCTCAACTTTTTATCTCGAGCGCTCAACTTTTTATCTCGCCAGTACTTGACTTAAGTTTCTCGAAACAATAGACTTATTGGAGTATGCCACGTGCAGTTTAAGATTGTTATCAGAAGCACTCGAGTTAAAAGTTAAGCGTTCGATTTTAAAAAGTTGAGAAATCTAGATAAAAAGTCGAACACTCGAGATAAAAGGTCAAACGCTCAAGATAACAAAAGTTGAATGCTCAAGTAAAACAAGTCAAGCGCTCGATATAAAAAGTCGAATTGACCTTAGCTTGAAAAAAAAAAGTACGTTTAGTACATGCAACTTTTTTCATTACGTGTGTCCTAAACGTACCACTGTTTGTTTAGGACGGATAACATTTTTTTCAAGCTAATGTCAACTCGACTTTTTATATCGAGTGCTTGACTTGTTTTACTTGAGCGCTCGACTTTTTTTTATCTCTAGTACTTGATTTTTTATCTCGAGTGTTCAACTTTTTATCTCGAGTGCTCAACTTTTTAGACTCTAGCGCTCAACTTTTCACTCACCTACTTGACCCTATGAAGACGACGGTGGTACGTTTAAGACACAAAACATTTTTTTTTTCAAGCTAAAGTTAAGTCGAACACTCGCGATAAAATAAGTCGAGCGCACGAGATAACATTAGCTCGAAAGAAAAGTCCTATGTCCTAAACATGACATACCACAATAAGTCGAGATAAAAAGTCGAGTTATCGAGATAAAACGACGAGCACTCAAGATAATTTTAGCATGAAAAAAGTACTTGTGTGTCCACACTTTGTATAAAAGCTATCAACAAAAATCGTCGAGAGGTGCAGCTGCTGGCTGTATTCTACCAGACGCGTTCATATAGTAAAGGTCAAAGGTGAACGTCATCATATGGGACGACTAGAATAAGTTTTCAATGGGGTATTGTTTTTGGGAATGTCTATCGGCACGACGGTCGTGCCGATTATTTTCCTTATCGGCACGACGATCGTGCGGATAATATTCCTTATCGGCACGACGGTCGTGCGAATAATATTTCTTATCGGCACGACGGTCGTGCGAATAATATTCTTTATCCGCACGACCGTCGCGCCAGTGTATCTATATGTGTTGCATCTCATGTAATGTTATGTTTACGTGGAATTTAGAGCTAATACACTTTCAATAATTTAAGACTTGTATATAAATGCAAAACATTACCTACAGTACCGTTTGTTTACGTTTTGGCAAAAATGGCGTCTCGGGGACAATATGTGTGTTTCATTTTTTACCTTTAAAACACATAGTGTTCTTTCAAAATTCACACAGAGTCAAACATATCATTCTCACATAGCCCTAAACAAATATCAATATAAGATACTTTATAGCAACAGAAATATAAGCATAACATCACATACCGCTTACATATACTTTTCGGGCAAAACCATCCATGTTCAGGAGGGAAGGTGTATTAAAATCTAAATTAATTAAAATTTACTTCTGTTTTTCAAATGCAAAGCATTGAAAACGGAGGTGAAATTGTACTCATACCGCTATTATCTATACTACAACTTCCATTAGAATTACATTTCAAGTTCAACTAAACGCAAGTACCGTTATTTCTCATTTTATAGATGGAATGTTATTAATGAGACATACATAATCACTTGTTATCTGGGAGTACTGTAAGTATACTCGAGGCGAGGACTTTAAAAACACCTCGCTAAAAATGAACAAAGATTATACCCTAGTGTAATATTTTATTTCAAAGTCAGTTGTGAGTATAAATCATTTCACGTTCACTTCATCAAATTGTGAAATACCGGTTTTAAATATGTGATATACAAGGGCTACTGAGACATTAGTTTAAAAGTTGCATGACATAATTATTGAAACTATATACATGAGGCTTGGTAAATACCTCGAGTATATGTCCCCGTATTCTAACCACTAATTAAAGCACTGCGGACATTATTCAATATAATATTTACATATATTTGTTTTATATATACATAGATGATCACATACAAAAGTAAGACACGATCTCATCAGTAGAAACACATTTTTGCAGCTTACTCGTCCTCAATATGCTTACTTTTGCACATTTTATCTAGGCTGATCCTGATATGCATGTATATTATGTTTGCCTCCTTGACAATATTGTATATGTCTCGGTTTAGGGAAGTGAACCATTAATATGCTTGCACATGTATCTAGACATCGTTACCCTTGCATACTTGACAAACATGTACATGTATCAATATTCAGCTAATAACTTAATCTATGTATATCATTTGTGTATTTCACATATTTATCAAGTTGGTGTTGAGTATCCAACGGTAGCAGTTATATGTGCCACAAATAGGTCAAATGATGTAAAACAAAAATATATTTCTTGTAAATGTAGTCAGGCATATCATTTATCCAATTTTAACAATTCACTACACAATAAAGTGAAATCATCCTTAAAGGTATTCTTTTCTCCAGTAAATCATTTTGCTTAATCAATATTCTGCATTTTGTTTTAGGGAAGATCCAGACAAAGTAAACAAAAACATGGCGGCGTTATTTGATACTACTAGCTACACTGAAAATTACCTCCGTCTTCATTTACTTGAGGTGAAAGGAGGAACGCCGGTTCTAAGAGAATTATTTTTAAAGATAGTGAACAATTCGTCGGCCAAAGGAGATGTAGACGTGTATTTAAATTATTTCAAGGATGATTTAAAGCAGGTAAAGTCATCGACATCAGCGGAGTACCAGATGCTTTTCCCAAGCCACGGCAAGACAGACATCAACAAGTGGGATATTTCATTACTAGCCTATAAACTAATTCACTGCTGTACCGTTGAAGGACAACTTAGTATTAAAGGTAAATTGAACCCAAAGGAAATTTTAAAACAGGAAGTTAAGACAACAGGAGGATTGGATTCATTTTTGTCAATTAACAAGTCAAACATTGTCCAGATGGAATTCACCGACGAACAAAATAAGATACTATATCCCCCAAATGGTCAACCATCGGACATCAAATCATGGGATATAGAAGTTTTACTACGAATATTGTTTTGGCTTTGCGGTCGTGATAACTTACAGAAGGTATGCACTGTATGTAAATACATTGTGACTAGGCAGGTCGCATTATGTGATACTGGTATTCGCTTAGCAAAGTTTCTCTCGAAAACTAAACACACATTTAAGAAATTAAGAGAAGATGCAAAGCTATCAGATTCTCAGTATAAGCAATTGTATCCTAGGGTTTTTACGTCAGATATCGGAAACTGGGACAATGACGTTTTGCTTATCGTTGTCCTTAATGCGTGCCAATCTTTCTCACAGACAACATATGATGACGTCAAAACTGTCAGAAACATGCGGAAGGAATTGGGTGCACATGCAGAACGTACCGAGATTACTGATAACGAGTTTAGAGAAAAATAGCAATATTTGAGCGGTGCCATAACTGGCATTTTATGCAGTGAGTTGCCAAATATCAAAAAAGGCATAGAGGACGCAATTTATAATTTTCTGCGTGGCCCGCTGGACATTATGTCCTCGATAGCTGTATTGACAGAGTGTTACAGGAATTATGACACAAAGTATGATAACATATTGAAGACATTGTCTGTCATCAAATCCAACACTGAATCCATTGCACAAACAATGCAAGTGGGGTTTGCTACCACGAGTCGGAACATTCATCAAAGCGAAAGGAACATAATACAAAAGATGGATTCCGGTCATCCACTAATCTTAGGTAAAGTACTCAATATTGTCTGCATTTTCCCCCTGCTTCTTCCGTTTTTAGCTCTTGTCCACCTGTCGACCGTCGTCCGCGCTCACGTTCACTACCTTAGATGGTTGGAGGTCTGGCTTAGCACAAAGGAATTCAATTAATGCCGTAAACACTTAAGCCTATTGTTCTTAAGTAGTCATTCCTTTGATATTAAACAACGGAAAAAACATTTAAAGATACTATAGCTGTATATAAGGTTAGTGCGCGTGTACCTAAAGCAAATGGGAGGTTGTTTACGCTTGGTTAACTACCAAATTCAAGCTACTGAAACTTGGACTGAAACCCTTATATAAGGCAGTTTTATAGCAAACCGTTTTCATTTATTTACCTGCTACGGTAATGTACACCCATTCACTGACAAATAGGTCGGCCTGGTGACAGTACAATGTGACTGAGTATGTTATCATGCTATGTGTCATGCGTGATAGTCCAGTGTGGCAGAATTATAATGTTGAGCATTGGGCTCACGTAGAAAATGACCTGATACGATTGAAAGACTTTTCAAAGTGACTTTAAAACATACACACGCGCACACGCACGCACGCACGCACGCACGCACGCAAAATTCACAATTTCTGCTCTCAAATAGTTTTACTCGGTATCGTGAGAAACAATAGAACTATTGCAAAGGGGCGAGTTTGGGCTTGAAAGTCAAAAGTAAACTTTCGTAAGTTTACAGATAATAACTCGTTTATCTTCCACTAATATTGCCTATAAACATATTAACTTAATCTGCATACATATCTGAACATATTACCATACTAAGTGTTTGCAATATCAATAAAAATGCTTTGTTATAAGTAAAATAAAAATACCTACCGTTTCCTGAGTGCTTCAAAATTGGAACCGATTTAAAACTATATCCGACTTTGCGATTGCCGGTTATCAATATTGTCTTGGACAAGTTCAAAACCAGGGGCATATCTGATCCCGACCCTGACCCTACCCCCTAATCTCTACCCATGGCCTCGTGCTATTTGTTGCTTCTAACACTCAATCCTGAACTCCCCCTCCCACAACCACCACCCTTTTCCACCTACACACACACCTTTTTTTAAAGCACAGAAGCGTTGTTTTTATTCATTTACCATCAAATTTGCCGGACAGTTTTTATGAATGAGATAAAATATATATAAAAACCTTATGGACAACATACAGCCTTAAACCAGTAAAGCGATATTATTTCTGCAATAATTAAATCGAATTTATTTCTGAAACAATTGCAAAAGAACACAAATATGAATGTATATATCAATACATGACTTTCCTCATTATTGTGCGATTACCGGACAGACAGATTGTGGACCATATGATGACGTCTACCTTTATCTTTATATGACGGTAGCGTTTGATGTTTGTCATTAATTGTGTGTTTCATACCCTTAACGGTTTGTTCTCTTGATGCTCATTGAGTACTTACTTTGTGAATTTCTAGGCTTTTTATATTATATATACATGATCATGTATGTGTTTTACTTAAATATTGCCTATTAATGCTGGCTTGTTTGTTAGAGATTATAACCTGGCCGGGATAACTGTATGTACACTGTCCTGTTTATTGGGATGACAATAGGATAGTAATGAGGTTTGGTGCACATTAGAACCTGCTTTAAACCACCAGAGGCTTATTGGCCGCTGACCGTTCCAAGGCGGTAGCCCTATTGTCAACCATGTTGTGTTTTAGATGTCATATATTTCCTTTAATTCATCTTTATAGTTGTTTTTCGGTTGACTGTCGTCCTTGAAGTCTACTGTTACAGCTCGATCTTATATCTACTTTTGTGTAGTACGCTACTGAGTTTGCTAGGTAAACTCTTCACTATAAGTTAAAATAATTGGGCTGAAAATTACACTGTGTATATCGAGGCACACGCAGGTTTCCGCAAACACATGAGAACAGTCGATAACATGTTTGTACTGCATGGAGTTATATCCAATATGATTAATACTGGACAACAACTTTTATTGTGGGGTGTTTGTTGATTTTACGAACGCTTTTGACTGCATTGTGAAAAAAACCTATGGTTTAAATTAATAAAACTAGAGATAAGAAGTAAAATATTTGATATTATAAAATCAATGTATAACTCAATAACATCAAGGGTAAAACATAATAAGTGTCTAAGTGTTGAGTTGACTTGTACGCTAGTTTGCGCCAAGGTGAATGTTTGTCTCCGTTTTTATTCTTAATGTTTTTTAAATGATCTGGAAGAAGAGTTTATATTACATGATGCTGAGAGAGTCGACATTAATACAATGAAACGTGTTATATTACTAGTGTATTTTTGTTGTTGTTTTTTTTTGTTCTAAAACTGCAACTGGAATTACAGAAACGATTTGATATTTTAAGTGATTTCTGTATAAGTTGAAAATTAAAAGTAAAGACAACAAAAACAAAGGTCATTGTTTTTCGTAAAGCGGGTTCATTGCCTAGGACCTTTTGTTACCTTGGAATTGTCTTCACTCAATTTGGATTAATTTAATGAAACACATGTCACATTAGCAGGCCTAGCACAGAAGGTAAAAATGAATGAATGTGTGTATAAGTTTACGAATATCTCTATTATTCACAACTTGGATTTGTTTGATTTGTTTGATACACTTGTACTTCCAGTTCTGAGCTATGGATCTGAGGTATGGGGATTTTCTACGGCTTTGAATATTAAGAGTGCATGTAAAATGTATTGAATGTATAAGGTGTATAACGGTGTACACATAATGATTTTATTTAGAGAATTTGGAAGGATTAATCTAATCAACCGTAGGTATTTCAATATTTTAGAATATTGGACAAAGGTCATTGGATGTCATGAAAATAAATGTGTAAAACATGTTTATAATTTGATGAGAGTGGGTGCTGAATTACACACAAACAAAACAAATTGGGTAACTTCATTAAAACAATTTTTAACTTCACTTGGTTTTCAGGATGCAAGGTGTAGGTTCATTGAAATAAATCATTGTTCCAATGATTTATTTCTGTATAATGTAAAACAAAGATTGCAGGATAACCTTTTTCAAAATTCAAGTGGAGCAAAACTGTTTTGAAATCTTACTAATATGTTTCAAATACAACAAAATATAGAAATGCATTCAATTTATCAAAATTAAGACTTTAATCTCATAACTTACAAACAGAAGCTGATAGATGGCATCAGCCGAATAGCATACCATTAAATCAATGTAAATGTATCACATGTGCAAAACTAGAAGATAAATATCATTTTTTGTTGAACGTTCGTTATATTATTTGATAAGAAAAAATATATAAATATACTTTGTGGAGGGGAGACATATTGTTTTGTGCTGTCTGTCTGTTTATCTGTCTGTTGTCTGTCTGTTGTGTCTGTCTGTAGTGTCTGTCTGTCTGTCTGTCTGTCTGTCTGTATGTCTGTATGTCTGTCGTCTGTCGTCGGTATGTCACAGACTTTGTCCGGACTAGTTTTCCAGAACCCCTGGCCGGATTAGAAAAAAACTGTGCAGGGATGATCAGTACCCAGTACAAGTCTAATTGTGCATATCGTCGCCATGCGTCGGTTGAGTGATTTGTGGCGGAGTTATGGCCGTTTAAAAGTTTTAATACACAAACTTTGTCCAGACTTGTTCTCCTTAACCCTTTTCCGGATTTTAACGAAACTTTGCAAGGATGATCAGTACCAAGCCTTTTTATTCATATCTTCGCCGTGTTCCGGTTGAATGCTTTTTAGCAGAGTTATGGCCCTATATAGGTTTTAATACACGAAATGTGTCCGGAATAGTTCTCTTGAACCACTTGCTGGATGTCAACGAAACTTTGCAGACATGATCAGTACCAAGCCTAGTTGTACATATCGTCGTCGTGTTACATTTTTTTTGGCGAGTTATAGCCCTATAAATGTTTTAATAACATTGTCCGGACTAGTTCTCCTGAACCCCCGGCCGAATTTCAACGAAACTTTGCAGGGATGATCAATACCAAGCCTTGTTATGCATATCATCGCCATGTTTCGGTTGATTAATTTTTGACAGAGTTATGGCCCTTTAAATGTTTTAGTACACAGACTTTGTCCGGACTAGTTCTTCTTAACCCCTTGCCTGATTTCAACGAAATTTTGCAGAGATGATCAGTACCAAGTGTAGTTGTGCATATTGTCATCGTGTTCCGATTGAATGATTTTTGGTAGAGTTATGGCCCTTTAAAGGTTTAAATACACAAACATTGTCAAGACTAGTTCTCCTGAACCACTGTCCAGATTTCAACGAAACTTGGGAATGAAATACATGATATATAGGGTCCTATAGAAACCACAGCGTCCGAAAGCAATGGCATTGTAGGTCCGCACTGTACTGCAAACAAGGACTTTAAACTACAATAAAAGAGACAAAAAACAACAGAAAGGGTGATGAAGACAGGGTTACCGACTTGGAACGGTCAATAGGCAATAAGGCCTACTGGTTAGCTTGAATCGATTTTATATGCGCACAATCCTCGCTATTATCCTGTCTTCAGCGCCCAAATAGACAAGACAATGTAAACAAAACTACATCCCATCAAAAGGAAATCTCTAACAATAAAGTCAACATCCAGAGAAACTAGCTAAAGATATACATACAAAATAATTAACATCTCAGGATGTATCCAGAAGCGTACTGAACAACCATAGTAGTTGCAGCTAAAGAGAAAACCAATCTAGGGTACGACCAGAAAACCCGAGGGACGAAAGCTCATGCACCCACCTCTCTTAGTTGGGGTTTCAGTAGGTACAATCATAGAGTCCCAAGAGGTAGTCCAAGTCTTTTTTGCCCATGTTGTCGCCGTGTTCTGGTTGAATGACTTTTGGCAGAGTCAGGGCCTTTAAATGTTTTAATACACACATTTTTCCCGACTAGTTCTCCTAAACCACTTGCCGGATTTCAACGAAACTGTATCATCGCTGTGTTTTGGTTGAATGATGTTTGGCAGAGTTATGGCCCTTTAAATGTTTATTACATAAACTTTGTCCGGACCTGTTCTCCTGGATCCCCTGGTCAGATTTCAACGAAACTTGGCAAGGATGATCTGACCAAGCCCAGTTGCGGATATCTTTGCCATGTTCCGGTCAATTTATTACTTATGGCCCTTTAAATGTTTTAATACACAAAATTTGTCCAGACACGTTCTCCTGAACCCCTAGCCGGATTTCAACGAGACTTGGCAAGGATGATCAGTACAAAGCCTAATCACGCATATCCTCTTTGTGTTCCATGTGAATGATTTTTTGCCGATTTATGATATTTTCCCTAGTCATGCTAGTGAGGGAGACATCTGTTTTTACTAAAAACAACCTCTAGTTAAAAGAACTCATAAGATATCAAATGCTTTAAAAAAGAAAGCAATACCATATATAGTTGTGTTGCAATAAATGACATAATAGTAAGAGAAACTCATCTACGGATGTAGCAGTCCAAAGTGTGACGTCTTTTTTTCATAACTGCATTTCGGGAATTGCTAAATAAAAGGAAAAACACAAAACTAAAGTAGCATTCTGACTGGTATCCAAAATTACAATTATGGAATTTTATGAATATTGAACAAGGAGATCTATGATAAATATAAATAAGTAGAACACTTCCTTGCTTTTAACTTGAAATCGACGACGTCAGAAAAAATCACGGAGCACTAAAATGTACGTCAATTTTCATCGCAGATTTCATATATTCAATTTAGTCGAAACACGTTTACTGCTTTGGACATTATACAAGAAGTGTTGAACTTATAACGTAACACTTTCATTTTGTAATTTAATTAAATGTATTGATATTTACCCCGAATGTTTTCATTTAATGATTCCTTTGATATAAAACAATGTGACATGAACAATAATGTGCTTCATATGTTGATGCATCCATATTTTTGTAAAGGGAAGAGAATGAGATTTGATGAAAATATCTTCAATTATAAATATAAACGCAATATGTTTTCAGGAAACATTGCTTGTAAAATTGTCATTTAAATTTATATTATTCCGATATGTCCATGTGTGAAAGTAAAAAAAATGAAATATGTATTTTATTTATTGTTTTGCTATTTTTTCGGTTTGCTCGTTTTCGTGAACATTAACATGAAATTCAATGCTATTAAAGTGATAAAATTGATGAAAAATCTAGTTCAAACCATCAGTTGCAGGAATTGTTATGATTTTGTTTATTTCGCCAATTGTTTTCTCGTTAAGGGCAAATCATTTAGTATGAAAATACCAGATTGATGATTTCATGTTCATCGTCATATGCATGCCATCTTCGGGATGGCTCAAAATTTCGTACTATTGACATTTTAAATATGGAGTTCTGCTCAATCCGGAGCAGTTGACACTACCGTTCATGAACTGTCTCAATCAAACCGAGACTGTAGTATGTATATTATTTTTCCATTTACATTTATCGTGTTCGACGATTTCCACATTTCTCCTTTCATATTCCTTTTAATACTTTATTATTATAACACGATTGAAAAGATGTTACTTAACACACACATTTAGAAACAATGACAACAAAACTAAAAAACAATTGACCAAAGATACGTTTATATAGTATGTGATAAACAGTACCAATAACTATTCATCATTTTGCCTTACAAAATATGAAAAAATGCTTATTTTTGGTAATTGATAAAAATCATCTGTTAATACGAGCAAACTGTCCGATTATCTGTCAGTTTCATAATATTGCGTTAAAATTCACACTTTTAATTCATGTTTTATATTAAAATTAAACTTACGATCATATTTAAATGAAAACACAGTTTTTAACAATCAGTATTATATTAAGCATTTGATGGATTTATTTTGGTTTAAGGTAAAACTGTACGGCATTAGAAACATAATAGATTTAAAATTTGAAAATAGCAGGCAACTAATTAAAAATTATAGTTAAAGCGAACCGCGTGAAATCGGAAATTATGTTTAAATGCATCATGTCTAAATGACAGTCTCACCCAATTAAATCACGTATTTTTAATGACGTCACTTCGGATGAAGAAACAAATTTTGACCAAAATTGTTTCGCTATAAGTTGTAAACCTTGTGTACATGTGTTACGCTACTTTCAATGGTATTATAGTGTTTTAACTCCTTTCAAAGGGAAACAATATGCAGACATGACTTTGAATTATATTTGGCGCCGAACTTCAAAAGGAGACAATATGCTGACAAAGGTTTGAAAATGATACGACCACCGATTGAGCGTGACCATTGCACACATTCGGTATAACACGAATGGATAAGTAATTTGATCACAGTCTTTTATCTGTGTATTTGACATAACACGGTGGACTAGGGAAAACATGAAAACAGGGTGTTTTAATTAGTGTCATGTGTGATTATTTCTGATTAAATTTAAATTGATATAACATGTTATCCCATCCTTTTGTATTACAAAATACAGATGACGTTGAAACGTGCATGTGTTAATGTGATGTATGCATATATTATGTGAATATCTAAATCACAGTTTGTGTATTAATTGGTTATTATATGAAGATTTCTGTCATTTTGTCCATAGAAATAAATCCAAGAACGATATATATTTTATAAATACATGTATATGTCATATTAAATTTGAACACGGTTATACATTTGGTATTCATGTATTGTATCTTATTCTCAACTTTAAATAAAATAAAAAATTGGCATGCGCATCCTACCGTATGCTGCATTTACAGCGCCTGCTTTCATAAAATGTGTGCATATGTAAGCAGATGACTTATAAATATATCATAGCCTTACATATAAAATAAACAAAGGGATAATGTACAGTAATTTATAATAATAATTATACAACACTAACTTGTTTTTAGAAGAGTCACATCACTGTTGCAGTTCGCATACGATCAAACGAAAGGAAATTGTGTGATTAAGCTTGTTTCTATTAAAGCTAAACAGACATCGCTTTAAAGAAAAATAATTACCTCTCATATCATCTTTAAATGATCTATCTAATTTGTGTACGTTTCTCAAAACAAATAATATTAACAACGATATGTATATTATGTTCTTTTATATTTGATCAATTCGTAAGACGGTGGGTAACTTAGCGCGACTTGCATACATGTGCGAAAAAAACATTAACTGTCCGCGCAAGTTTTCATGGGTAAATTATTATTCGGCGGATAAATTGGTTTTAAGACTTGTTTCTAATCCAGTGTATGTAGGTCTATGCTTTAGATAATAGGTGAAATAAATAAAGAATATTATGTCAGTGCATTTTACTATCAAGTTTATTAGGCGAGACTTAGAAAACGAAGAATGGCGTGGCTCTCCCGAGCCTAATAAACTTGATTGTAAAAGGCACTGACATAGTATTCTATTTATCATGTCGATTATTCACATTTTCTGTATGAATTACTATTATTACCTATTTGTCAGAATGTAACTCTTATCGAGGACGCCGTCATGTGTTTGTTTTATGACGTCAGGCAACGTTACGTGCATGACGTCAGATAACGTTACGTACAATAAACGCCGAGGGATTCCGCATTTATTCGCTCTATTGGTCAGTGCAAAGCAACATTTATTAGGTCACCCCTTTGTTAGGCAGAAAAGTGCATATCTGCATGATAAAGTTGTTTAACTGAAACTATACTGTTTTGCTATCTTCTCCGCATATATATCTATATTATGCGATGAAAAGCAATATAAAAAGTACAGCATAAATACAGGCTATTTTAAAAACGAGTCCCTATTCATAACGAGTTTCATAAATCATATATGAAATGGGATGGGGACCAGTTGAATATTCGTTTTATCACATAGCATTAGTCAAATATGTACAATATAATTCAGATGAACATGAACAAGCCAGGACTTCAGACAAACGTTAGCACCAAAACGTCATAAATGCACGTCTTTTGACGACAAAACGTGTGACGTCATAACGTTGGGTATCAAAGAGTTCATGTTTTATATCTTTACCAAGGGCAGTTTACGCTGACTTGTTAAAAAAAATACACTGATTTGTATAACGTTATTTTTTTTGTTGGTAAATACTGAGGTTGTATTGCACATGTGTACATACAATAGAATATTAAATGGGTGTTCGACACTGCTAACAAGGGACGTTATGTAATAAATAATAATAACAATAACATAATTTAAAACAAACCAAATCGTGTTTATGTCTTGCATGCTGTATGTTGTGTAGTGTTTTTCCTTAGTGTGCTTTTCCTTTTTTCTTTTTTTTTAAATAGTTCTTTGTATAAGTACACATCGTCCCATCAACGCAATAACTCTGTAAGCGACATATTTTCAGAAAACTACTTTTTTACATAAATGGGTCTCTCATATTGAGATACATGTTCTATCAAAAGATAAGTGTTGATTTGGCACTTTTCGGGATTTTATTTCATTAGATGCACAACTCACTATCTGCAGTCATGAAAAAGTTCAATGCAACAACTCAATAAGTGCACTTACGGAGTTGTTGCATTGAATGTTTCAATGCAAAATCTCTGTAAGTGCACTAACAATAACTCTGTGAGTGCACTTGCAGATTTATTGCATTCAATTAATCTGAGTATCATCACTTATGACAAACAAGACTGTGATGTCACTAAATTAATATGATGTCATATTTTTTTAATTTATTATTTAGCTTATAAAATATATATTATTCATACAAAAAAGGAAACATTTTACAGTTTTCCACCAAAATAAAACTTAAATCACTGATCAACACAGGTTGATATTGAACTCTAAAACCATAGATTAAAAAGAAAAAATACAAAATTTTATTGTAATTATTAAGATTATTAAGATTAAGACCTTAGTTATATTTGAGCAATTTACATCTTTACAATGGACCTGTTAATTAGAAATTGACGAAAATAGTCATTTTGTTTTTATCAATATAAATGTGATTGCCCGTGTTTTATCTTTCCTAATAAAATACTTGTTAGATATTAGTTTTATCCTCATTGAATAATAGAAAATAATTCCCCATTTGATGTAATTCTATCCTAATAGAATTAATTACCTGTTTTACTATATCAATGCTATCCAGAATATTACATTGCTGTGAGGGTGAATATTACCTGAGAAAAATAATGTCAACCATATTAGTTGGAGCCGAGGTAGACAATTTCTTTCTGAAGGTTGAACATTTTCACTCACCCTCACAGGAATGTAATATTTATTTTATTATAATGAAAAATACATGAAAAAATAATTGGTTCTGCTGAATACTAAAATATAAACATTATTTTGAAATAAATCATTACAAAAATTGTTTGTACACTTTAATAAATCAACCGTAAAAGCAAAGATAAATAATTTTATATGTGTGCATTGAGTTTTTCTAAACGGGCGCTCATCATTTGTGTGCATGTAACAGTGTATTTAGCGGCCAATAGTGAAAGTGTTTCATGGTCCGTCTATGGAAGCTCAGCATGTTCAACATTGTGTTTAAGACTTGTTGATTCATTTACAAGTGTGTATATAATGGTGTAGCGGGTAATAGGGGGAAATGTTTCAGAGTTTAACAATTTTATTTAAGGTAGGTATGATAACAGAAAATAAGTACCAGTATGTTTAATATCTACTTCATAGAAAAGAATTACCTGTATGCTATCCAATCTCATAGAAAAGAAATTTGCATGTGTTTTTTGTGTCTGTGTAATTTAATTAATACCGTTACAAACAAACGGTAATTTAAATTAATTTAGTGGCATCAAACTTTGTACAGGTAATGGTGAGGACGATGCTTGATTGTGAAAAGCTACTTAAGAACTGAGGTCAAATTAGTTATTATTGATAAACCAATTACTCAGACATTAAGACAAGTCATAGTAGTATTTATTTTGACCTGCAACAAGTGTTGTGTCTACCCCATGATGCTATGCATCAAGTTTATTCTCCGCGCCCAAGTTAAGCAACTTTTAACTTATCCATTTACTCTATGGGGTCAGGTGACGGCTTTTTATATATTTGGAATGAAATAATTGCAAAAAGGGAATCCTGTGAGGTGTTTATATGCTTTTGGAAGCAATGGCTGCTATTGATAACTGTTTTGTGGAGCGCTTTGGTCTAGTGGTAGAGCGTTGAACCCTTGATCGAAAAGTCGTCGGTTCGATTCCTGCCATAACCATTGTGTCCCTAAGCAAGACACTTTATCTGCATTTGCTAAGTACTTGTTCTACCCAGGAAGACATCAAGAGTGGTTCAAATAAGTTCATAGAGCTTTAGAGCTTTTGTTACAATGTTAAATAATTAAGTTTAAACTAACTGTTCAGTGGCCATGCTGTGGTATGCCATAAAAACTTTCTGTGTATAGCAGTCATATGTATTTGAAGAGGCCACACTCAAAACAAAAGTTATTATTCTTTTCATTCCACCATTGAATGTGCAACCAAAAATACAAACTGCTCAGTGGACTTTGCCATACAAGCTTCTTGAATTATGTATGTTAGTGAGGAAAAGTCAATTCTTATGGATGGCGGGATGTGTACAGTACTGGTTCTACCCTGTAAAAGTGGGTGGTCTGCCTCCACCACCAACAAATAAAATCAACCATCATATATAACCTTACATGTGTTGAAAATGATGTAAAACACCATACAAACAAGCAAATATTGTTATAAAACCTATAATGTTACTCAGCTGGCAATGAACTGACTTCAGTGATTTAAGATTACTTAGACACTGCCACTAATGGCATGAACATTTGAACATGAAATGGACATCCCCTAGAAACTTGGACAATTGATCCAACTGACATGATGACCATCAAGTAAGACCATGATGGTATTCCCTAACAGTAAGTCTGATGCCATGTGTAAGTAAACATTCAAAGCTACCAGAACCTATAAATAAAAGAGTGCCATTCTAATACTGAATTTATTAAACAAAATGGATAAAATTGTATCCAATAAGTTTAGTAAATTCAGTATTAAATAGGCATGAAAGTGAGATTCTATTTACCACATACTCCAAAAATGTAACATGAAATACACATTTGTAAATGTAGTTGCTTTAGTCTTCTCTGTAACACTCTGAACAGTCAGAACTGCTTCACTGATTTCCGAATTAACAGTTTCGAAAATCTATTACAAACTGACCTGAACAGAAAAGGCCAAAATATGATGATTTGACCTTATTTATTTTTCATGTTTATTACACTCAACTGTATTATGATATTTTTGTAATTGTTTTATTATACTCTCACATCGCAAGTTATGTGATGCAATGGTACCCCACCCATTTCTGTAAACTTTGTACCAAAAATGATTATTCCAATCGTGTATCATGACTTTTAAAAATGTATAAAGTGAATGTGTTGCAATAATGATGCTTGTAGCATGGTCACTGAAATTCTCTTTGTCAGAATAAATGCTGTACTACGACTACCAGTTATTGGAAGTTAGAGTATGGCAGGGAGCTGAAATGGACATGCTACAAAACAAATAGAGTATGGTTTCATCTCATTGGTTAATTTAAACACCTCGATGGGCTACGCCCATCTCGATGTTTAAATTAACCACCTCAATGAAACCATATATACTCTATCTATTACTTATCAGTTTGTACAAGCTGTAATGAGTGCCATGCTATGAAATCATATAAATATGCTGGCACTGTGTCAGATTAACCTTATAGAAAACCTTTCTTGAGTGAAATGTGAATACATTTTTTAGAAGAAAAGAAAATGCTTCTATGAATGAAGTGATTGCAATGCCAATACTAATCCTTCTGAAATATTGCTTAATTAAGAAATGATGTACAAATTCTCAGCGTTTATACAATTTTAAACGCTGGTAGTGAATTGCAAATTCCATGTGGGCAGTAGCTCGTCCTACTTGAAAAATTAAGTTTATTTGAAAGTTTTTTCCCTTCAGAAAGTATCAAGTGAATGTAAAAATTAATAAGGAGTTAAAATGATTATTCATTATTGACCAGCCCCTTTAGATGTTATAATTGCCAATATCTGATTATCAAGCTGCATGGCATTTTAAAATATCTTGCAAAAACGTGGATTCACAGGGCTTTTTCTAGGACCCGTTCCCAATGCAAAATAGTGTATTTTTTACATTTAATGTACTGATACATCCCTTATGTTACATACTAATCAATATAAGTAGTATGTTATTGATGTAGCAGTGTTCCTAATTGTACCTATTAGGCTATAACCTCATCGCAACTTACACAATTTGACGTAAACAATTCTCAATTGGCCATTTTATCGATGTAAAGAATCCCTCCCAATTTGGTCATTTTTACGACAGAAATTACCCACATTTACAAGGGTCCTTTTTCCTAAGATACCTGGAAAAAGCCTTGAATCAGTTTTGTTTGTACTACCCTTATAGTATAGATTTCCATGAAATAATCTGTGATTTTTTTAGCATTTTTACGACATGGCCATAAATTTTAGGTATGAATCCAAATTTTTTAATTTTATGGCTGAAGTATATATACACTTAAGAGATATGAAAACGCAACACGGGAATTTCCGCTATATATTGTATGTACAATATGCTGCTTTTAATCGAATGGTACATGGCTACGTAAGACCTTTCCTTTTGGAAAAAATACTAAAACAGCAAATAGTATTCCTTCAATGTTTCATTATTCACAGAGTGGACATGCTACAAAACAAACAGAGTTCATGTGAGCAAACTTAGGATGCAACATTTTGCAAACTATTTACGTTAAATACAGTATTGAACTAGCGCAATTTTTCAAAGAGCAACTTCAACATTTATGAAGTTTTTGTTACAAAGTGTAGTGTGATTAAAACGTCTACAACATCACAGTTGTGTCCTTTCTCTAGTTAACTGCATTTTTGTTTTAAAAAACATCTTGGGATTTCTTTGGAATATTATGTGCAATTAAGTGTGCAGTATATACAATATATAGCGGAAATTCCCTTGTTGCGTTTTCATATCTCTTGAGTGTATGTTAAGCTATATATACTTAAATCACAAGCAACTACAAATGCAAGTTAGGTATTAATAATAATAACCAGCACAATTATTCACAAACAGCATTTAAGACTATTAAACTTAGCAAAGTGAAGTTGTTGCGTTGACTTTTTTCAGTGCAACAACTCCGTAAGTGCACTTACGGAGTTGTTGCGTTGAACTGTTCAGCGCACAAAGTCACTATGATTTAAATATTATCATTAACTCATTTAAAAATAGTTTTAATTTAAATATCATAAAAGAGTGACCATAGTAAAGGTATATTACACTTAAATCTAAGGAAGTGTCTTTATATGTACCATTGTTAAGGAAAAAAACAGTTTTTTGTCTCTCCTGAACAATTTACCAAAGTGAACTTACGGAGTTATTGCGTTGATGGGACGACATAGCTATTGCACGTACCTGCTATCAACCTTGTATATATGTTTTGTATCATCATGGATGATAACATTTTGAAATGTTGCTGAATATAAAATCTATATTCAACTTTAAACACATTCGGAATACTTTAAAACAAAGAGATGCATTATATTATCATTTCAGATTTGACACAGCAGTTCGAAGCCTTCAGAACTGAAGAACCGGCGTACAGTGAAACGAGAGAAATTAAGTGTATGTTTATTTTTAACAGTTTTCCCGGTAGTAATTATTCAAGAGAAGGCTTGACTCTATCTAACAGGACGAGATGGTCCCAAATGTTGTTCTACATAGAATACATGTACTGTATCGTTTTATAATTTGTTATATAGAAGACACCTGTTCTGATTTTGAAGTAAACACGTATTATTCTTTGCAAAAATAATCACTACTTCTAGAATTATTCCTCAAACTGCACTACATATACAGTCACGAATGTAAGATTATATTATTATTCACATTCCACCACTATGATATTAATGTTCTAAATGTTCCTTTAACACGACGAAAATTGCAATTTCATTCATAAGAGAAAGCATGACGTTGTATTGGGTCGTATCCCATATTGTGTCGTATTCGTCAGAAAAGGATGCGACGCGTTAGTATTGCAACGCACTTCATGTTTAGTGATTGACTCCTCTACAGTCAGTCACTACACTTCACGTTTCCCTTGTTCGATGACTTGACAACCGCTTGGAATTCTATGATTGCGCCTGCTGAAACCTGGACAAAGGTAGGTAGGTGCATCAACTTTCGTCCCAAGGGTTTCATAGTCGTACCCTAGATTGTTTTTCTCTCTGGATGCAACTGCTGATTAGTACAATTCTGGATACATCCTGAGGTGTTTCTAATGATGTTTTTGTTTTATCGTTTCACCTTCTGACTCCTCATAATGTGCGTGAATTCATAAACAAGTACACTTCATTTATATTTCATTGAGCTTTATATATACTGACGATTTTCGTCAGTTCGTGCATGTTGTATAGTGCGAACTTGATGCCATATGATTGATTATCACTGTATTCATAAATTGCAAGAACATGCAGCGATAATATACTGTAACAAACGTTTAGTTTTGTCAGTCTTTGAACATGAGCGATAAGATAATATAGTTGTGGTTTGATTGCTGTTGATTTCTGGCTCAGTTGTATCAGTCGTCAACAGTTGAAGGATTTGCATACTTGTTTGGCTTAGAATTCTCATTTCCTTTTGGACTAGTATACCTAGTTTTGATGTTCAACGGTAACTAGAGACGAGTGGTGTGAACGTCTCATGCAACAATTTCATTTAATAAACATGTCTGGTCAATATATGTTTCGTCTCTTGGTTAAATATGATTTAATAAACATTTCTGGGCAATATATGCGTTTTCTACCGTTTTCCTTTATGAATACAATTGCAAATTCAATAATTGATTTTAAACTAAATTAAAGTGTGGTTTTCATACCTCTGCTGATGTGTACTTTGTGTTAATTATTTGTTCATGTATACGACTATTTTCAGGTTTTGATGTTATATTTGTGGTGAGAGGTAGCAGTAAAGAAACTTTAGATAACGTAGAATTTCTCATCATAAAAGCATTTGACGGAATCCAAGACCACAAAACAGAAAAAATAAAAGAAGATATCATTATGGAACTACTCTCAAAAGATAAAACGGCAATTGTTGAAACTCGGCGTGGTTCTGTCATTGTAGTGGTTAAGTGTGTATCCGTACAAGGATTACACACGTTATTCAATACTTTAGACAGCAACGAATTTAAAGGTCGGCTAAATGATCTGGCAACCGTCTTAACTGAAATGACCGGATGTCAAATCGGTGTCACGGCCTCCATTCCTGCGCCTTCTCTTCAAATCATACTTGACGAGATAAAACAGGTGGAATCCCGTATAGGTATGTCACAAACAGGCAAGTATATATTGATTTAACTACTTAAAGCTACAAGTCTCTATAATAACTCATGAATATGGATGAGCCACGTGTGAAGTAGTTTCAAATCGACGAACACCCCCAAAAGTTGCTATATAAGGCAAAAATCGATGAGTAATATATCACATATTTATTTAGTCTTCGTACAGGTAACATCGATAAATATACGGCTTCAGAATATATGTGATTACAAAGTACTTGCCCGGAACGGGACTTGAACCACAGACGTTGCGCTTTTAAGTTTTGATGAATGTACGTTTAACCATAAGACCACGGCTATTAATTGGTATATTTTAGCTATTTAACACTAAATAGGCATTACGTAATAACTAACGCACACACAACCTCATCAAGCGCAAAATAACAAGTCTAGAGATGGTTGTTTTGAGGCGAAATACTAGTTTCCAATTGATAACATATAGCATTAGACCAGGCAATGTTAATTTACACGTGCGACAAGATGGACTATATATTCATTTATTCATCTTGAGTTGCGTTCAAATAGGTTAAGTTATTTTGCCTCTTAATAAATAGTAGCTAGCATACTGTTTTACCAAGCAGCGATATAGATCAGTGGATAGAACACCCGACTTGAAATCAGAAGGTCGTGTGTTCGAGTCCCGAAACAGGCAATTGTTTTTCTTCTGTAAATCATAATGTTACCTGTGTACATATACGATGTGCACTGGTCGATGTCTATACAATAAATGATGTCCTGTGTTATATTTGCTTGCTTAAATACCCGATTTCGACATGAGCTGGTGAATATGAAGTTACAAATGAAGACATGCCTAGAAAGAAGAATCGATATCGAGACTGTGTAGCTTTAAGCTACTATAGCTATACCTAATAAGTACCTAATACGTATAAATAAAAAATATGGCGTGGTTTTAATTTCTGTTTATCTCTTCCATAACATTGTCGTAAATCCGTATACAAGAAGAGTAACTTATACCAGGACATCTTTTAAATCCGTCATTCGATGTAGCAACATCAATAAACTACACTGTCCTAATCACTGAAAAATAGTGCACGAGATTAGAACTCGAGAAGCTGATTTTGTTTTAATTGTTTTATATTTTTTAAATCATTCATAACATATTCATTATAATAGTATAAAATGCATTATTCATAAAAGCAAATAATATTGACTATATATATTGTTGTTATTATACCAATACACTCTTTTTTATATTTATTATATACTATGTTGTTTTGTTATTATGTTACAGAAACTAACACGCCAAACAACGGCAAACGTTGACTACAAAACCGTGTATCAAAACTCTATCCAGGTGTTCAGGTCATATAATAATATATATGTGCCGATTAAAAAAAACGTTTATTCATGGGTTATAAAAATACCTGTGATTGACTGTGCATAAATGAATTCGCGACCAACTATACAGCGATTATCATAATTCGATTGTTTTCTTTCGAAATCCTAAAGAAACCGGGATCATCCCTATTTGGTGATTACCTTTTTGATGTTGTAAAATGCATTCACATATTTGCAATCCATATTTTCTGGATTTTTCGAAGGTCTAATGTTCTTAGAAACGCACTGAATCACACAAACGATTATACAATTAATAATGGCAACAGTGTTATAAATATATCATTAGCCATGACGCTGTTGAACAACTGGATACAGGCATGTGATAAAACATATTAATATCAATCCGGGTTCGAATCGCGCACAGATCATAATAATTGTCACTGAAAGGGTTTGCTTTTTTATGTCGTTTCGTCGGTCGCAGGTAAAGTTGTCTTTTAAAGTTTGATGTTGGTAATAAACCAAGCGTTCAAACCCTACTTAAGGTAAAAGTCCACTATTCTTTAAAACTATTGTTAAAGTAGCCTTTAACAATTTCTCTTTAAGCAAGCTATCTTGCTTTCTTGCTTTCAGCATTTGTTTTAAAATAAATACATTCTAATTATTCCGTGTAAGTATAAATTCGGCAAATGGAACCCCTTCAAAACAAGAAAAAACATGTTTTTATTGAGTCTGTTTATTAGAACTAAAAATGTTTAATGTACCACATTTACATTCCCTATGCTTGAGCGCTATGGTACTTTGACGCTTGTGAATCAATCCTACATTTCATGTTCGGCTTTTTTATCTAATTTTGATACTTCCAAATGAAAGGGTCAATAGTAGCTATACTAATAAGTCTACATTTTGTATATGTTTAACATTCTTTTCTATCTCTACTTTGCAATTTAACTCGAGTACACAGGTTCTGTTAAGATGCGACTAAAAGCAACATCAGTGAAAGAACTAGCACGTATCTGGCAGACGGTTCAAGATGACAGTTTTACCAAAAACCTTCAAATACTGTCAGAAATGTTGTCTCATCAACTTAATGAGAAGATTGAGGTCAGTGTCTTGCTTCAACCAGAGGAGATCCAAGCAGCTCTTCAATCGGCAGGTATTGTTTTATTGATGACGGGTATTTAATTGTGGGGTAAATATAAAAGCCA
Organism: Cyrtodaria siliqua; assembly: GCA_037043455.1. NCBI lineage: Eukaryota > Metazoa > Mollusca > Bivalvia > Adapedonta > Hiatellidae > Cyrtodaria > Cyrtodaria siliqua. The sequence continues at coordinate 55,115 of JAWPHD010011506.1, forward strand.
GCCCTTTAGACTAAATAAATAATATAACATGTAGTCTAACATGGGGACCTGTTGTTCGAAGGCTCAAAGGTGAGCTATTGGGATCACTCTTCGACCGTCGTCGTCCGTCGTCGTTAACTTTTGTTTCAAACACAACATTTCCTCAGAAACCACTTGGCAAATTTTGACTAAATCTCACATGGATGATACTGAGGTCAATGCCTTTCAAAGTTACATACATTAGGTCAATGCGACATCCAAGATGGCTGCCATTACCATATATAATCAAAACCTTAAGACAATAGTATTCTCATGAGTCACTCAACAGATTTCGACAGTTTTCTTTTTTTTGATTGCCAAGCCCCATGGGTCAAAAATGTCTGTGACCCGGTTTCCGGAGTTCGTATATTTTGCATGGTTCGCCTAGACTTATATAGGTGATTTTATTTTAAAATCTTATCCTCAGAAACCGTTTGGCCAGTTTAGACCAAATTTTACATTGATGCGAATAACATCAATGACTTTCAAAATTATACAAATTAGGTCAATGCAATATCCAAGATGGCCACCATTACCATATATAGGCAAAACATTAAACAATCTTCTTATCAAGAACCACTGCACATACTTCGACAGTTTTTCTATATTAATGATCGGCAACACCTGGACTATAAATATTATACAAATGAAGTCCCCGGGTTCAAAAATGGCTGTGTTTCGGGGGTCCAAAGTTTGTATATAGAGATTTTGCATGTCTCGGTTTGATTGATACTGTTCATGAATGGTAGTGAAATTTGCATGCTACCGTTCACGCCCACTATCCCCGGGTTGAGCAGAACTCAATATTAATAAAATCAATAGTACAAAGTTTAGCCATCCCGAAGATGGCTTGCATATGGCGGTGGACATGCTACTTATTTTATTAAAGCGAAATAAACAAAATGGAATTTAGTTGGGAGCAGCGGTTATGAAGCCTGCGCATCACAAATAACAGTCAAAAACCTAAATTAAAAAGTAGACAACATATCATATGGGTGGTTAAACAATACCCAGAGCCTTTATCGGCCGGAGTAGTGAAACCATCAAATCGAAATCTAAGTAAGAAAACATAAACTTTGAAAATGTACCACCGATATCTAAATATAAGTATCGGGCTTGTAGTATAAACGTTAGGTCCTCTATCAAGATTAATGGTGACCCTGGTTTTAAAGCTGGCCCTGACCCATGGGTCACAGTTTTACACAAGACCTATAGGGAAAAACCTTAAAATAATCTTCTTTCTCTGAAACTACAAGAGCCAGAGGTTTAATATTTTTCTTTACTATACGCTTGTGATCTTCTATAAAAACTAATTCAAATGGTGAGCCTGAGGTCACATATGGCCGCCAGGGGTCACATAATTTACATAGACTTGTATAGAACATTGTTTTAAAAATCTTCTGCTCTGAAACCACAAGGTTTAGAGCTCTCATAGATTGAATGTGGTATAAGATTATGGTCCTTTTCCAAGTCTTTTATATTATGACCGTGGGGTAACATCTGGCCCCACCATTGGGGTCATAGATTTATATAAGAGTTATATAGGAACATCTTTAAAATATATTCTCTCTGTAAACAAAATGTACCATACTCGTATAGTCCTCCTGAAACTTAAAATAGTTGTCTTCTCTGAAACCACAGTTATACTCTTACTGAATATGAACAGATACAACTATCCAACCAGTATCGGCCCAGGGCTCTGGGTCATAACTTGGAATCCATTGAGAACCCCACCCTATAACTATATATTGTTTATGCACTTACCGGGCATGAACAGACGGATTCAATGGATGGATTCAACCATCCAACAAGCATCGGCCCTGGGGTCTATTTCCGCCACTGGATACATAACCCCTATGTCATAATTTGGAAACTGTTGTGATCCTCACACGAATACCATATATACGCTAACGGTGCATGAGCAGACGGATAATCTATACAACCAGCTTTGGCCGCGGCGTCCATCCCCACCCATTGGGATAAAGCCCCTTCTTCATAACTTGGAAACGGTTGAGATTCCCATCCTTTAACTATATAATACACTTACTGGGCCAGAACGCTTTAAAGCGGGTGCAGGAATTTGCGAAGGCGCGCCATTGACTGCATGCTCTAATTCCGTTATGAAAGTTTAAGCTTGTTTTACAATGTTTTCATCTTTGCAAAAACCATCATGTGAGCGTTTCAGGGCCATTCTGGCACTCTTGTTTAATTTGACAAACTACGTTGCTAACTCTTTATTGTATTTCTCTGGACAAAATGTACGAGTTAATTACATTGTGAAGTAATGTAAAGGGAAAAAAACATTACTTTAGAAAAAAACAATAAAACATTGTGAAGAGTGTTATTTAAGGGGCAATGTCTTTTTGTTCTTACACTCGGAATTTCATTATACATTATGCAGTCCCGTCTTAATTTCATTTAGCAATGGGAAAGCTTATATTAACATAATATTATAACGGATATTTCGACAATAAAACACGTTTAAAAACATTTTTACTGAAAAAAAATGTGATAACCTGTTAACAGTATTCAAACCTTTTAAGTCGAAATTAATATTTTATTTCATACCCCGGACAATCCCGTTTTCGGAGAAGTGGTTGGTGGGGGTATGAAAATTATTACTCGGACCACGTAATGAAAGTCACAAGATGTCGCCCTCAACATATTTGGAAATAACTTGGTATTGTTGTTGACGGCATTACTATTGCCATTTGACAGGAACTAATGTATGTATATCTGGGTATAGTGTTCAGTACTGTGCCTCTCTTACAGCAGACATTTATCAGTTTCAATCTACCTAAATCGTTTAAAATAGTTAGAGAGTGCCATTATTTCAAATGACACGCAAAAAATACAGTCCAAAAAAGTATATCGCATGGGCTTACCAAGCAAGAAGATAACTTCAGCCACGCATTCGGTCTAAACCTAAAAGTTACAAAAGTCAACGTTTTAAGGGCGGGGTTTCAGTGGCGATCAGAGCAAGCCAAAGCTCTAGGAATGGTGTTTCATACGAACAAGGCAAACATAACAGCTTTAAATCTCGAATCTAAATTGCAAGATTTTAAAAACTATTTAAAGCAATGGCAACATAGAAAACTGACATTATTGGGTAAAATTACTGTAATAAAATCGTTTGCACTTCCGAAATTAATTTATCCTCTTTCCGTCTTACCTATCCCATCTGCATATAAAATAAATCAAATAACGCATAGTATGTACGAATTTAAATGGGACGAAAAACCGGATAAAATCAAAAGAAAAAAATTAATGAGAGATTTCGATAAAAGAGGTCTTAAATTGATTGACATTACAAAATTCATCTACAAAACATTGAGGACATTTTATATTTGGTTGCGCCCCGTGTGGTTCTCGGGGGCCCCGTTTGGTCACGGGGCAAAGAATAGGGCCACTGCAGATCCCTTTGGAGGGATAGGCAGAGGGGTAGAATCCCCCCAATTCATGTTCATTTTATCATTTTTTGTTCATGTTCATTAAAGGTCTTCATCATGATCCCTGCATTGTTTCAGGTGCAATCTCGCTCACATCAAAATAGCAGTGGCAGAAAAACAATAAACGTGGCTCCAGCGTAAATGGAGCTTCTACGATAGCATTTGCAGTAACTCTGCAGTTCAGGGTGAGAAGGTTCTAGGCCCATTTTCCATATTTTATCTCGATGTACATGGAAGATGAGCCTGGCATGTTCATGCCTTTTAGGCGCCATATATCCTTTTCATGTGTTGGTGCGCCTTAAAACCCCAATTCAATTCAATTATATTTGGTTGCAATTTGGAAAAAAAGGACATTAAGCATAATTTTCATAAAAATACATGTTTGACAGATATTCTCATATCGTGGTGCAAAACAAAATCAAACGAAAAGGAAGAATACATAAGCAAAGAAATATTATAGATGAATTCAGAAATTTTAAATAAAACAATATATTGTAATAAATGGTACGATAAAGGTACAAAACACATAGAGCATATTTATGATTTCAGAACAAAACAGTTTTTATCCATTTAAATACTTTACTGAATATTATAACATTCAAGCATCAGACTTTCTGAAATATTCATCATTGATATCAAGTATACCCAAATAATGGAAAACTAAATTAAAACATGAAAATATAAGTTTCATGAAGGGAAATAGACTCACAGAAAAACTTATGAAATCCAAACATACAAATAAGTTCCTATACAATCACCAGCTACATATATAGCCCCACAGAAGAAATTGGAAAACATTTTCCTAACGTTGAATTAGACTGGAAAGCAATATATTTACAAGCTTTTAAAACGATCATAGATATAAAATTAAGAAATATTCAATACTAATATCTCTTTAGAATTATTCCAACAAATAAATTACTTCTAAAGCAGAAACTAGTTAATTCTAATCTATGCGATTTGTGTAATATGTATGTCGAGAATATAAACATGTACCAAAACACAAATGTTTGGACTGAACTGACATTATTTTTAACTGCAACAAATGTAAATATTACATTTAATTTTCAAACAATATCTTTTGGAATAAATGACATATATGCTCATAAACAAGCCTATAATTTTGTCATTCTGTGTGATAAATACTACGTTTTTGTAAATACAGACCATTCCAAGTTGCAAACTATTTATTGTTTATCTTTCAAAACGAATCAATACTGAAAAGCAAATAGCAATGATGCATGATAGAATACAAAAACACAACTTAAAATGGAGTCATTTTTTAAATATCATATACATCCTATCAAATAAATGGAAAAAATGCAATCTTTCTTTCTTCCCTCTCCTTTTTATTCACTTTCTGCTTGTACAAACGAGTGGGCGGTTGGGTGTATATATGTTTGTGTAGGTGTATGAGCGAACACGCGTACCCTTGGGCGTACGTGGGTGTGTAAGAAGAGCGTGATTGAGAGCGTGCGTGCATGTGAAAAAAAAGACACAACAACAATTTCAGGTAAGCTGGGCTATAACAACTCTAAAACAGTGATTAGTGTACCGTATATCTAGATAAGATAGAGATGTAGGAATCAAAACTATAGTAAAACTAAATCTATGTCACACACAAGTATTTATCAATTGTAACAGGAAACTATTTGGACATAGACATTGTTTGTACTTATCAAATGCTCGAAAAACTATAAATACAATGGTTTGGAATCTACAGTTATTGTCGGTATTTAGAGAAGGTTTGTTCCGACAAATATTACTCATCACATTATGAATAAATTCCTCACGCACAACGATTAACTGGTCCCTTGCAATTAACCCCTTTATCTATCTGCAGATGATTTAAATTCGCTTATAAATATATTCGAGATTGATGCAGTGTATACATTGAATATTAATTTCTATAAGTATTGCTTGCATTATTAAAAGTGAATGATAGGCCCATTGGGCCGTGTTTTTTTCTAAGTGTTCTTGTTTAAATGTAGTAACTATTTCACTATACTAAAATATTTACTTAATTACTTATTTACTTACGTGACTGACTTACTTACTTACCTAATTACTTACTTACTTACTTACTTACTTGCTTACTATTTTACTTTACTTACTTACTTACTTACTTATTTACTTATGTTACTGACTTACTTACTTACGTTACTGACTTACTAACGTACTTACTTACTTACTATTTTACTTACTTACTTACTTACTTACTTACATACGCAATGCCGAACAAGTGTATCATAATGTGCACTACTATAATTATTTGCTGCATTCTGCTTTTTCTCTGTACTGTTTGATTAATTATTTTAAATGCAAAAATATCTGCGGCGACTTGATGCTATGCATCAATTTTTCTTGTTCTGAATTACTAAAGTAAAACAGAGTACCAAACAATACAAAATATATTGTTAATGTATTCCCCATTTCGGAATGAGGCAGATGAACTAAAATTAACGACGATCGAGGTTAGAAAACTTGCTTCAACATTTTGACTAATAGCTTTTTTCTTTAGATCGAGCGATTTCGTCCAGTAGTCGGCTTAATATCATTCTTTGATTTATTAACAATTGATAGCTGATTCTTTTCAATTCGAAATTATGAGGAATAATAAAAAATAATTATTATAATCATAGGACCACCCAGTCATCATGTATAAAGCTTATTATAAAACTAGTTTATTTGATGATTTACATTTTGTGTAATGCTATACAATATTAGTGAAATGCCACCCCAAAACAATGTCACACACTTTTATCGCTTTATTTTACCCGATTAAAATCATTAAATATCCATTTAAATATATACCAATGAGTAAATACGCAATTGATCAAAAACCTCATCTGTAGCTCTGTTTTATGTTCTTGTATCTCGCACACTATTTGTTATATTGAATTATCTCCTTCAATTTAGTTCACCAATAAAGCGACTAGGCATTGAAAGTCAAGCATCTGTACCAACAAGGATTGCTTACAGTTTACAATGCAATCCACGTTTGATAATATTGAAATAATAAGACTGTTGGCAGTGTTCTTCACATAAATGGCATAACTCTATTTAAATAAATATATAACAAAACAAATGCAACGCATTCTGCTTCTTTCAAGCCCCTTCAACATGACAAAGGATCTAGACACTGTCAGTAAATCCTCTTCGACCAACCTAATACGCTCAGTACTTTCAGTACTTTGATTATATCTGAAAACTGCAGACGTCAATGATTCATACATAGCACGCGAATATAGAACTGGTCATATTTGACTTTACTATGGGTAAATTTAAAAAAACCGGGAAATATCTTTGGACACTTAACAAATCGTTGAAACTGAAGGAACGCTTCTCAATGAAATTGATAATTTACAGAAACAGAACATTGTAGATTAAGACATCCTGTAATTTAGACAAAAGCATTGTTTGAAGAATTGAGACAGGAAAAAATGGAGGAAGTTAAAATAAGATCCAGAGCACAATAGATAGAACAGTGTAAAAAAATAACCACTTATTGGTGCAGCTTTGGAAATGGAAATTGTGTAATTCAATCACTAAACGTAAGTCTAGTCAAGAAAATTATTTATACTCGCAAAATGAAATAATTTATGTAACTGAAACATACTATTAGAATCTATACAACTTTCAGGATGCTGAAAATTGTCAACTGTTTTCCAACATTAGTATACATTTACGGATGAACAAAAAGCATCTATTGGAGGCCAAAATACTTATTTAGAAGCCGGCAAATAATTAAGGGTGTTCCAGAACAGAACATCACGATGTTCTGACGGATATACGACATATTTTGTTTTAAACAAATAGGTAATTTTGTAGTCAGATCTCTAAATTTTTGTTAAAGGAAAAACTGTCAAGCACCCAAGAAAAAGAACAATGACATGTATCCAAAATGGCGATGAAGACAAATTCGTACTAAAACACTCGATATGTCGATTCATTTATGATATTTTGAATGTAAAACATATTTACCCATTATCACTAAGAAAATGGAGAAATGAGGTTATAACGGAACCAAACTATACATTTGAAAAACGGTATGCAATACCTTTTAAAATAACAAAAGACCCTAAATTACTTTGGCTACAGTATAGAATCAATTATAGGATTTTGGGAACAAACTACCTACTGACTAAAATGAATATTCTAGATAACAGTTTGTGCAGTTTTTGCAATATTTTACCTGAAACCATTCATCACTTATTCTGCAAAAGTGAAGTTGTAAATACATTTTCGACAGATCTGATAATATTCATCAGAAATAACTGTAATATAGACTTGGTAAACTGGTCAGAAACAGATATCTTGTTTGGAAATAATAAATTTGATGTTGTTTTAAACAAAATACTCTTGCAAGCCAAACTATTTGTATACCAACAAAAAATGCAAAAACAAAGACCTTTGTTAAATGTTTTTACAAAACACATAATTTCTTTATATAAAGTGAAAAAATGGATAGCATATAAAAATTTAAAAGTAGAAATATTGGAAGCCATCTGGAGTCGTTATCTCAGTATTGGTGGAACAGGGATCCAGAGATAATGTATGTGCAAATTAAACTTATATTTAATTAACACATTTGATAGCCTAGGGACACGAATTTACTCTTTTGAGAAGTAGAACACTATTGTTTTCTTCTTTTTTTTTCTAAATTATTATTTTCAGAAATATTGATGCTTTAAAAACTATTTTGTACAGCGGTTTAACAAAACCTCTTTTTTGGGGAAAAAATAAATAAATCATTCATACATATTTACTGTGGTAGATAGTGTGACAACTAAATTGTCATGTCCTCAGCTCAAATTGCATCTCAAATCTCTCTTTCTACTTTTCTACAGTTAATGCTTTGTATGATGAATACTGTTCAAACTTACCCGCTTATTTATACTCAATTTAAATATTATGTTATATGTTAGATTGTACCTTAAACTACTTAACATGTACATGCCAAGAGAAACAATGTATATGTTTTGTTTGTTTGGCTTAAAGTGGCTATGCCGCCAACAACAGCCAACGTTTACATCGTAAGTACACCGTTTCTGAGCCTACTGACGTCGAGGTATATGCATATGCATTGCTTGCACATTTTCTAAAGACACCATGTAAACGGTTTAACCAACCAGACTAGACCCCGAAGGTGGAAAGTCTAAATTAAGAGTCACTCGTGCTTGGTTTTGCGCATAGTCAATCGCGGGCGTTTTTTGGAACCCGTGTATAAACATTTTCTATTAATCGGTGCATATGACCTTGTGCACCTGGATAGATTTTTTATAACAAATTTTGCAGTGCTGTTTTTCTGTTGCTTGGCGGATTAAAACATCTTTTTAACAGGGTAGCAAAACAAAATGTTAAATAATAATTATATAAAAACATATATCGATATAATAACTACTTTCACAATAGATGTAGTCAATATATCTACTTTTATGAATGATGCATTTTATAATATAATGAATATGTAATGAATGATTTGAAAAAAAAATAAAAATAAAAATAAATAAAAAAAACACGCGAGACCCATATTTCTACTCAATACCACATATAAAATAGGTTCTGTTTGCATAGTAAACAGCATAATAACATGTTGGTCATTAATTATTGACTCTTCAATTTTGCAAACAAAAAACATTTTGGGATTATTACTTGTGACATATTTTGAAAAGCTTTTGACTCCCTCTCATAATCAATTTATAAAGAATACGGAAGGAATGTTATATTATGTCCAGTGACTAAGTTAACTTGGGACCAAAGCAATCTCAAACTACTGGGAATCATCTTTTCAACAAATCTGGAGGATATAATAACTTTTAACTATTACAATAAGATTAAAGAAATCAAAGAACTTATATCTAGATGGTCAATCAGAAGGGTCAACCCATATGCAAAAAAAAAATTGTTATCAAAGCCTTTCTTTGTCAAAAACCAACCACCTCGTATTAAATATCCCAAACCCACCAAAGATAATAATCAAACAGTTTAAATCGTTACATATGAATATATATGGAATAGTATAGTCGACAAAATAAAAAGGGATGTTGTAAATCAGCCTTATGTGGAAGGGGGAGTAAATATGTTAAATATAGAATATTGTGTGAAAGCCCTGAAGGTCACGTGGGTAAGAATGAGAAGAATGGCCCTACCGAAGTCACAGTACACAAACGCAATGTCAACGTAGATCCGCACTGCACCACAAAGACCAAATTAACTATACATTGAAAACACAACACAAACAGTGGTCAAAACAGGTTACCGACTTGGAACGGTCAGTAGGCAATAAGGCCCACTCTATTTTAAGTGTACACAACCTCGCTATTATCCTGTGACGCGACAGTGTAAATAAGAGTACATCCCATCAAAAGGAAATATAAACAATAAAGTCCACATCTGGAAAAATTAGGAAACGATACACGTATATGTAATTGTAAAAGTATATAAGAAAGATTATTAAAAAAACCTCAGGATGGATCCAGAATTGTGCTGGACACCACAGTAGTTGCAGTCAAAGAGAAAACCAATCTAGGGTACGATAAATCACGGTTAATAAAAAAGGGTGCAACTTTTTTAAAACTATGTACCCCTTTGCAAAGGCACATGCCAAATTTGGGCATCATTTTATAGACAACAACCTGAACTAGATATATACCCCAGTTTGGAATACTGCATATAGTTCACTGAGTCAACTAAAAACAGAACTTGCTCCAAATTCATGGAATGAAATATTGATGGAACCAGTTTTCTCAGTTATTAAATTTAGACTGGAAGAACGTGTTTTTACATTAAACGTTATGTTATGTAGATAGGAATATTATTTTTGTTAATGATTCTGTAGATGAAAATGATGTCTTTTGATTTGTTTCAAGAAAAATATGGATACTTTTTAAACTTTATTAAATATGAAAGTGTAAAAAGGGCAATACAATCAACAGTTATGCGATTAAAAATCACAAGAGATAAATACAAAATAGTTGGCCCCATTCAAAACGTAGTCTTACATCAAATTAAGACAGATGAAAAGGGGTACACAAATATTTACAAAACTACCGTTTAACATAACAAAAGACACATCGCTATATTTGGTTATAAACAAGTTTAGAAACTTACCATCAAATGCTTTTTTTGAAAATTACTTATTTAAACTACGGTATCGATTTCATTATGTAGCTAGTGTTTTTGTGACAGGCGGGTGACTGACAAAAATCCGAAATATTTCAAGAATATTGAGACTCCTATTATATGTTACAAGTATAAGAACTCAAACCTTTTCGCGATTAAAGAACATGTTGTAAAATATTGCGAAAATGTGTTTGAAAATTCAGGAATCGATTTTTTTAGGTCGATCAAAAACTCCGGAGAAGTCCTTGATGCATATGCATGTTTATGCCTCTACTCTAGTCACCTACAACGTTTCCTCTTTATGCACCACTCTACCACATAACTTAAAGTTAAAGTTAAATTGAATCAGCTTATACAGAAGACATTCGCGAGAGAAGAGACTACATTTCTTACTTCTATTAATGTTAGAGCTTTCTTTACAAACGCCGAAAATGATAAGTATAACATGTGGACATGGGCCGATGTTTGTAGAGCATTATCTTTTCTTTTGAAAGAGATTTCATGTTGAGTTTCTCACCTGTAATTGATAATATGGTCATCATTATGTATCCACCAGAGCTCAGGTTGAAATAACGCCAACAGTTCGCATACCATAGCAGCATCTTGATCTTCATCTCTTGATTTCAAATGATTACATACATACTAACATATATGATAAGAGAGATGACTTTAACTTTGACATCGGTATCTATCCACATTTAGATGGGGACGTACCTAGTGTTACATCATACGGGGTTTATATCTCCCAGCTAATTCGTTTTTCTAGGGCATGTGACGATGTTAAGGATTTCAATTATTGAAATCAGTTTATTACAAGTCAACTTTTTCAGCAAATTTTAGTTATTATAAACTACGAATATCTTTCTGAAAGTTCTATCGCCGCAACGAAAACCTGCTGGAAAAGCAAAACTCCAAACTAAAATATATTTCTGCGACTAGGAATATCCGTTATTCTATGGAGATATGATCTATAAACTTCAGAAATTAAACTTTACACAATTAATCAGGAAATTCGTCAGAAAAGGATACGACCCCTATGGTTGTTCAGTAAAATTCTAGATACGTCCTGAGGTGTTTCTAATTATGTTTTTTATATATCATTACAATAACATATATCGTTTCCTAATTTCTCTGGATGTGGACTTTGTTGTTGGAGATTTCATTTTGGCGGGATGTATATTCATTTACACTGTCTTGTCAATTTGAACGCTAAAGACAGGATAATAGCGAGGTTGTGTACACTTAAAATCGATTAAAGCTAACGAGTGGGCCATATTGCCTAATGACAGTTCCAAGTCGGTAATAAGTACTGATAAAGGTGATCCTTTGAGAGCAACTAACACAATTAAGAGAATAATGCAGCAGTCTCGGTTTTATTGAGTCTGTTCATGAGAAGTAATGAAAAAAAGCAACACTTCTCACGCCCCCTAGCACCGGCTTAAGCGGTATTCTACTTCAAAGCCACCTATATTGGGCTCGTTGGTCCCAAAGGACCAGTAAAAAATAACACTACTGATTCGTAGCACGGGGAGACTATTTACAGCCGCCACACTGCACTAAACGAACGCTAGCGTGAATATTAATAAGTACTGATAAAGGTGATCCTTTGAGAGCAACTAACACAATTAAGAGAATAAAGCAGCAGTCTCGATTTTATTGAGTCTGTTCATGAGAAGTAATGGGAAAAAAAAAGAACACTTCTCACGCCCCCTAGCACCGGCTTAAGCGGTATTCTACTTCAAAGCCACCTATATTGGGCTCGTTGGTCCCAAAGGACCAGTAAAAAATAACTCTACTGATTCGTAGCACGGGGAGACTTTTTACAGCCGCCACACTTCACTAAACGAACGCTAGTGCGAATGTTAATAAGTACTGATAAAGTTGATCCTTTGAGAGCAACTAACACAATTAGGAGAATAAAGCAGCAGTCTCGGTTTTATTGATCCTGTTCATGAGAAGTTAAGGAAAAAGCAACACTTCTCACGCCCCCTAGCACCGGCTTAAGCGGTATTCTACTTCAAAGCCACCTATATAGGGCTCGTTGGTCCCAAAGGACCAGTAAAAAATAACACTACTGATTCGTAGCACGGGGAGACTTTTTACAGCCGCCACACTGCACTAAACACCCTGTCTTCATCACCCTTTCTGTTGGTCATTTTTTATCGTTAGTTAATTTGCTATTTGTTTGTGGTACAGTGCGGACCTACGGGCCTTTGTGTTTGAGTGCTGTGATTTCTATAGTACCATTTTTCTCTTTTTTTTATTAAAATTAATACAATAAATTATTACAGGTGTTCTTTTTGTAATGCGGACAAGGAATCATGCAAATGTGCAATCCAGTAGGAACGCCAGCCCTGTGGCGCATGAATATCTATCAATTACGGTCATGTGAAAAAATCGATAACAAACTGACATTTTGGGAGAAATTGACACCATTCAGAGTTATTACACATCACATATATAAACTCCGATTGTGACGAAATGCAAATAAGTATTAATATTCACAAACTACATTGACTGGACATAATTGTTATTAACGTTATAGTTTTACCGTTAATAGCTATTGCTTAAACCGTCACGGTGAAAGCGCATTTATTTCGTCAATCTAAAAGCTAGAAAAAACAACAAATAATGTACATGTAGATACATTTCTCGTCTATATGCATGTACATTTTTAAAAAAATCGGAGTAAATAACCTTTTTGTCTACCAAATTAACCATCATCGCTATCCGTCCCAACGGCAAAGAATTGCATGTACATTCAGAAACGCAACCACATTACTTGGTCCGATTATTAACGTTCATGCCCCATCAAATCCCTGATCCAAGAAGCAATAACGAGGTTACTAAAAAGGTTTTTAAATGTGTTTTATTGTTGAATATTCATTATAAAATGGAATTAAGGAAGGATCACGTAATGAGGTACACAAAACTGCAATAATTCTATGAAATGAAAACACATATCAAAATTGTTTGCATCAGTGCATTCCAGATTTAATTTCTGATCTCAGCATTGTCTGGTTTTATGCCGAGGAGTCCAATGTATGTTGTGACGTTAAAAAGGATTATAGTAGGTCGGGAACAGAAATCAACATGGCGCAAATGTGCAAAACGTGTCAGTAAAAATAGCGGAAACATGTGATTTCTAACAACTAGAGTTAAAAACAAAATCATGAAAATGTTCATTGATGTCGTCTTTTTAAAAAACAAATTGTATGTGAATCGGAAAAAAATAACATTTTTTTCACCAAATGAACTATATTCGCCGTAATCGCTAACATGTTGCAAAACTGAGTTCCAAAATTACAGTTCACACGGAAAGTGTATTGAAATTATTTTATGAAAAATATGTGAACTTACATTAAGTTGTAAGTATGTATGTCAGCTATAAAACTCTATTCACTACATTTCTGGAGAAAACTTCTAGGATATTACGCCCCTCCCCACCCCACCCTGGCCGCCGTCCTCCCCTCCACATCCAACACTCACATACATGCAACCGATATAGATGTCTAGTTGTTGAAAGCAGAGACCAGATTGAATCAGAGTGTGGATCACTAGATCAAATCAGTGGAGTATAGATCAGTCAGGATCAGAGGATCTGAGTGTGTCAGACTGTTTTAAGCCATGTTGTAAATACGCTTATTAAAACTGTTATTAAAAATGGTACACAACGCGTGGTAATAATTAGAGACGCCATTACGCTACAAATTATATAAGTTATATCAACTATTTATAGTCAATACCTATTTATAAATGTATACAACCTCGAATAAGCGTATGATCTTTTTTTAAGTTGGGGTTCCGGGTGTCTGACCATAGTAGCGGTTTCAAACTGTCTCGTGGTAGTGACATGCCCAGTTAGTACACTAGCCACGGGGTTTTTTCTTATCCCCAGCGTTTTTTTCCGTTTGCTACTGTTTTGTTGCATATTCTATAGTTTTGTCGTGAACCGTGTATTAACCAGTCAACACAATTGCTGTATATAGTTAACCAGTTCCTATATAGAGTATATATAGTATAGTTAATGCGTTATACTCTAATCGCTGGCTTAGTTTCCTTGCATCGCTGGCTTAGAAGTCTTGCGTCTTACCTCTACATCACTGCATTGTCCATAATATTATAAGCATTTGCGTCTTCTTATTGAGATTTATCTATATGATATCGTCGCACTAAGCATCTTTTATCCGTTATGACCTGATCAGCTTATTCTATTTTTAAATGAACTTGCCTTATTACTATTTATCTTTGAAACATTTATACACTGTTTGCCAAAAATATCAATATAGTTTCTTACAGCAAAACTAGCCGTGTTAAAGAAAAGAAAAGTTATTTGTATATGAACATGCCCTTACGTTATGTATTACTAGATATTCTTGAATGTAATAGAACACATATTATAAATATTAAATGGATACTGGCAGTGTTATGCCCCCGCCGTAGAAGGTGTTGAGTGTGCGTATAGCTTAAGGGTTGTCGGTCCTTCGAGCTTTCGTTTATCCCAGTGTCAAGGTCGCGGTAAAGGTCAAAGGTCAACTATCAAACTATTTTCTGGGTCATAACTTTGCAATTACTGATTTTATCAGAAATATAGTTTGCAGAAACGTTTATCACATAGACGATGTGTATAACTCCCTACAACCTATCAAAAATCAACTCTTGTCCAAGATGTTGCAATGAATCATCGGAGCAAAAATATATTTCGCAGAAAAGTTCGTCATATGGAGACAATGTGTCACGTATAACTCTTGTCAACCTAGGGTCTAGGTCAAGATCATGGCGAAGGTCAAAGGTAAAACGTGTCTGGGCAATAACTTAGGAATGAAAATGTGGGTCAAGATATTTTTAAAAAAGGGTCCTCACATAGAAACGTTGTGTAGTGTACAACTCCCGCCAACTTTAAATCAATATCAAGGCAGTGGCGAGAGATTTAACTCATGTACGAGTCCTAACATTGCAATAAATTTTTGGATCAAAACGATATTTGGCAGAAAGTTTCACCGCATGATGACGATGTCTCGCATACTACTCACGCCAACATAGGATAAAGATCGCGGCAAATGTCAAAGGTCATACTCGTGTACTCGTTATAAATTAGCAATACATGATTGGATCAAAATATGTATATTGAGCAGCTTTTCACCGCACGGAGAGATTGAGTGTTGTATGCTCTCGCCAACCTAGTATTAAAATAAAGCCAGCGATTGCTTTTACGATTACTTCGGGTTAAGATGACTGTTACTTCAGTAGACTGTTTTGCACTTGATTTACATGCCTACGTTTTATTCGATTTAATACGGAATCATTTTGGTGACATCGCATTTTCTTTTCGGTAGCACAAAATGTCGAAAAGTCGAGCATGAAACTCGCGTGTACGCGCAACCGAAAAGGCGAAACTACGATGGCACGTAAAGGATTCCGTAAATTAGTGACTAGTCATCGATGATCCTTTTTAAGAACAGCACCTATACAGAACATAACAGCCTCTGTTTAGAAAAAAACAACATATCAGCTTCTTTTAGACGGAATATATGATTATTTATTTAAATAAACTTCCATTTGTCATTATCCATGGTGTTTAATCACTAGTATACTCTTCGTTATGTTGATTTTTTGTCACTGTTTTAGTAACCAGCGAAGCAGTTTTCTCTTGTTGCTCTGGTTTCTGCCAAGTCATTGAGTACTTACTTTGTGGCTTTCTAGGCTTTTGTTTTTCATATTATATTATAATACGTGATCATGTATGTGTTTTACTTATATTGCCTATTAATGCTGCCTTGTTTGTTTGTTAGTATACCCTGTCGGGGATATATTTTTTTACACATTATTGGGATGACAATAGGGTAAGTGTGAGGTTTGGTGCACCCTAGAACCTGGTTTAAACCCAAGCGGCCTTTTTTGCCACTGACTGTTCCAAGACGGTAGCCCTATTGTCAACCATTTTGTGTTTGTGATGTCTTATTTTGCCTTTTATTCATCTTTAAAGTTGCTTTTTGTTTCTGTATGGGTTTGTGGTTGACTGTCGTTCTTAAATGCTACTTTTCCTGTTCGAATTTTATATCTACTTTCTTATATTGATTTATGTTGGTTTAATTGATGTATATTATGCTATGCTATATTATGTTACGTCATGCAATAAATTGCCTCTGATTCTGGTGTAATATAAAGCAAACCGATTATTATCTTAACGAGTAATAATGCAGAATTACGAATCCAATCTTGACAGAATAAAACAATCATTAGTTTTATGTTAATAAATAATCATTTTATTATTTTATAAACGCATACACATTTATAGTATTCTTAATTTTGCAGACTATCTGGCAGAGAAACCAACATCAACTAGAAGAGATCAACTGCCCAAACGAAAACCATCATTTTAGTTTCAAACAAAAATTCTATTCATGATTCGGGAATAGACTTAGCTAGAAGTAGGTTGATCATTTTTATTGATTTTAGTTGAAACTCTCACCTTCTAGCTCTATAAGCCGCAAACAAACAAATACAAATTATTTTATCATTCACATATTCTAATTTGTTGCCTAATGGAAGGTATAAATTAAGCAATTTCCCTATATATGTAAGAAAATAAAGGGTCATAACTCATGTTAAAATGATCTAATAAAAAAACTTTTTCTTCACTAACATCTTCACATCATACTTAATCAGTATCTACAATATTAAAATAATCCACCTAAACATGTATGAGGAGTTAAACACACACGGTTTTGGCCCCTATATAATATATATAGAGTAAACAATCAAAGGGCAATAACTCGTTTAAAACTGATCGAATTAAAGAAATATCTTCGCTGACATTTCACATCATACTTAATCAGCAAGCCAACGATTAAAATAATCATCAAATAATGAATGAGGAGTTAAACTCACAAGCTTTTGGTCAACAGACGGACGGACGGACAAGCTCAAACTAGTATACTCCACCACACCACTGCAACTTCGTTGGCGGGGCGTGGAGTATAAACAGAAGATCTGTATTAGCCATGTGCCTTCAATATACAAATGAAACATTCAGATGAACAGGTCTTTGGTCGGATTTATATATTTGATTTCGACCGTTTTTGTTCGCAAACAAGCAAGCCGCATGATCAATTATTTTTCTTTTGCATTGTTTCTATGCAAACCAGTCACTCAGGTGTTTAACACATCCACAGATATAGTCGCCATTTATAATTTAGACAGAGAAAGTCCGTCAATGTCATCATACTAAATCATTGGGTTTATTTTGAAACGATATGTCATTGAAAAAATCTATCTTTGGTCGAAAATTCACTTCACCCTATCCCATCGATATTGGATTATATTCAAAGATGGTCGACCAATAGTCCTCGGGGACATGCCTTGAGTGTTTTTAGGTATACGCGGGAAATCTTTGAAAAATTGAACCCTAAATAAGTACTTTTGAGCGACTTAGTTATAACGTATTTTAAAGCTATAATTATTCTAATTCTCCAAAGTAAATTATACACCCAACCCTCCCCATTCGGCTTACTTTTTATTGCATTTTTCGCATTTTTGGCTTTTTTATTTTTCCAGGGCCATGTATGATTCAATTTTCATCCCAGATTTTTCAGACACTCAACTCTGCAATATACGTGCGGGCGTATGGGAGTATGCCCAGGTACGCCACTGGTCCAACAACCGCTCAGGCGGATTGGATTATGTCATAAATTAAATGTTCGAATATATTGCTTGTGTTTAGATGCATATGTTTAGTGAACGTTTTAATAAGATTTTTGATATGGGTTATTTCCCTTCTCACTAGACGGATGGGAATGTTGTACTTTTTCTTAAAAAAAAATAATATATTAACCATCCAGAAAACTACAGAGAGATGACATTACTGACTACATTCGTTAAATTATTCACAAGAACTTTAAACAACAGGCAAACTATACGGGCTGAGGATTTTTTATATTTATGTTGAAGCACAAGCCAGTTTTCGTAAACATATGGGAAGTATTGATAACATATTTGTTCTTCGTGGTTTGATAAATCATAAATTGAATGAAAAGAAATCGTTGTACGTCAGTTTTATCGATTTCACAAAAGCTATATTCTTTTTGTTGTATAGACAAAATTCACTTGGTAAACTATACAACCTTACCACATCACCTTATCAAAGACAAGCGTATAGCTCTTATTCGAAAACCTTTCTCTCGAGAAAAAACTACATTTTTGGCCTGCAATAATGCAATATCAAAGCGTTTTTTACTAACGGCAGTTTAGACAATTACACTATGTGGATTTGTCCAGAAGTTTGTAAAGCACTCATTTTCCTATAAGAGAATGTTTTTGACAAATACCGAACTACCGTTTATAGACAAAATGTTGGTATCTCTATGGCTACGAACTGTGCACCTCTTGTCGCAGATTTGTTTTTGTATTTCTATGAAAGAGATTTCATGTTGAGTCTTTCATCCGATACTCAGGCAGATGTAATTGAACCCTTTAATGACACCACTCGGTATTTGGATGACATATTGAACATTGGCAACTTTCTGAACTTATTTATGTCTCTAGAGCCTGTAGTCGTGTTGAGGACTGTAATATTCGTAATATTCAAAATGAAGTCATATATAAGTCAATGTAATGACGTATCTGTCAGTCATACTTTGGACATTTTTGACAAACTCATTTTGCTTATTTTCAGTTATGGAGCAGAGATATGGTGATTATCAAATGCGGAAAGGTTAGAGAAATTACAACTTCCATTTTTTAAACAACTTGTATGTATTAAAACACAAACTCAAAACAATTTCATATATGGAGAACTCGGAAGAGTCCCTTCAAACATTTAAAGTATGGTTTATATTATCCGGTTCTGGTTAAAATTTACACGTGTAAGTGATCGCAAATATATATAACATATGTATAATGTTATGCTAAATGATCTGAAGGTAAATCCAAACAAGCTTATCTGGGCAAGTCAAGTTAAAGGGTTATTGTAACGAACAGGATTTAATGGAATTTGGTATTTTCAGGGATTAGAAAACATAACGTATTTCATTAATATGTTTAAACAACGAACTGAGGATATGTTTATCAAAATTAGAATTCTGATTATCGGCTTTCCGCTAGAACTAGTACATACAGAATAATAGCAGATGTCGGGTTTAAATATTATTTAGATGTACTTAACATGCTAAATATATAGAAATTTAAAACATTTTTTATAAAACTAAGAGTCGCTATCACAGGTTAGAAATTGAAACTGACCAAATAAAACGCCAAGATCCGAAAGGAAATGCTAGCGTTGTAATACACTAGAAGACGAATTTCACTTTGTATTGGAGTGTCCACTATAACATAATATTAAAAAAGTATAGATTAACAAATACTTTTTAGAAACGGCCTGACATGCCATAATTTACTGAATTTATGACATCAGAAAACAAGATTTTTTTTTAAAGAAATCAATCAGTTTTCATAAGTATGAGTTTTAAAAGAAGAGACGACATGTTTTATAAATAAGTATCACTTTCCTCCATGTGTGTCCACACAAATAAATGTGTATTTATCAATAATTAGGATTAATAATTTAAAGACAAATTAAACAATTAGATACGTAATAGTTGTTTAAATACTTTTTAACTAGTAACACAATTATACAGTTGATTTTGAAACTAACCTTCAAATTATACAAAGCGTTATTAACTGGAAAAATGTTGTATATATTTCATATACATGTTTATATTTATTTACTATTCGCATGTGAACTGTTGGGCGTAATTCCTTATGTTTGAATAAAACAAAATATCTAACAAATACAATTTTCACTCTAATAAGCGAAACACTGGCTAATAGACAATACTTAAGTCTAAAAACTAATTAATTGGGATTATTAATTTAAAGACAAATTAAACAATTAGATACGTAATAGTTGTTTAAATACTTAAGTCTAAAACCTACTCAGAATGAATGGCGTCAGATTGGTAAGCATGTATTATGGCATGGATGTGCATATATAAGTGATGATTACATTATACTATGTTTCTGTGATATTAAAGACTTCTTTATTTTGTACGATTTAGTATATGCTATCCTCTGTTTCAAAGTCAACAATTGAGGTCAAGTAGTGAGAGTATAAACACATCTATTGGTAGCAGTATTTCGTTGCCGACTCGACTTGCACAAGCGTTTAAATGTATATTCGACCTGTAATAATTTGATATTATACACTACAAACAAATACAAATTATTTCATCATGAATGATCAATGTAAGAATATTTCATCGTTATCCGGTGAATATAGGGAATTCCAACACGAGGTATAACTGTTTCTATCGGAACCGAGGCTCTGCCGAGGTTCAGATTGAAAGAGTTGAACTGAGGATTGGAATTTGCCTATCTGAAACAGATACTCATGATTAATTATTTTTCTTGCATACCATTTACATTCTGCGCGTTGACGTCGCCACCTACATACTTTATGCATGTTTGTTTACACAATGACGTCGTGCAGCTGTCATTGTTGATATCAGCGTGCAACTTTAATTTTCCCATGTGTAAGATCAGGATCTTCAGCACCCATGTAAAACACGGATCACCTTAACCGGTATGCAAGAAATACCGTTTCGATCTTATTACGGATTTACCGTTCATTGTTCACTAAAATTATTGAAAAACGGAATGTATCGACGCTTATTGTACCGAAATATTGACATCTACGCATCATTCGTGATGTTACGATATAAAGTAACACATAATCTTCATGTTTACGCTCTCCTAAAACAAATGGGAGGGCCTTTAGACGCCGCTTAGCCGTCCTTTCTACGTACATATTCTTGTCCGAAGTATAACTTTAACAATATTATTGCGACTTAAATTAAAAGTTCACTTTGTAATAAAGAGTAATAAGAGAAATTGCAGAGCGCCAGATCTATAATTTTAGCTTCATTCAAATATGAATTATTTCCCTTTGTAGATTAACTAGAAATGGAACTGGAATGAAGCTTCAAACAGAGACCGAGAGCAATAAGAAACGTGTGCATGGCGCAAGAACCACAACTACAAGAACGATAACTCTATCTTCATTTAGATTTATTATACTATACCACGTTTTTGGAAAAGAAAAGGGTATAATAAAATCGCCTCCGTTCGGACGTCTGTCCGTCCGTTACAACATCTCCTCCTAAACCGATGAAAGGAATTCAACCAAGCTTAGGGTATGACTTCACAATATGATGACGGCGTGCATGAGTAAAACTGTTAGACTCCGAGCCCAGGGGCCCTTAGTTGGGGATCAAAAGTAAAAAATACACTAAAAAATCAATTACACTGTCTGTCATTTTTCCATATTTTTGCATAAAACTTGGTATATGTAATCGTCTATGAAAGATAAACAACATGCCAAACGATTTTATTATTTCGTAAACTCGGAAGTCTGCCCGGGGGCCAACGGTGTGTGGGGCGGGGAGATTTGGGGTCATTCTTTTGTAATTATGTCTGTACATTTGTTTCCTCCTACGTAATCGGTGGGTTCTGGGAGAAGGGGCATCAAATACACTTATAATTCAATTACAGTTTATGGTTTCCATGCCTTTGCACGTTAATTGGTATAATAGTCGTCTATGAAAGAGATACACAGCATGTCAAATTATTTATTTAAAACTCGGACGTCTTCTCTGAGTTTGGAGGGGGTGGGTGTTGGGGGGAGGTTAACAGGGGGCTAATTATTGTTTTAATTATGTCTCAAACGAATATTTTGATGAAAATTTAACTGCAGTGTCATTTTTCTATTTTATTTCTTTTTTGACTTGGCAATATACAATTATACTCCGAGTCCGAGTATTAACTTTCATACCCCACCCAACCCTTCTCCAAGAAGCCAAAACGGGGGGGGGGGGGGGGGGGGGGGCTGGGGTATGAAATTAACCTTAATTTCGGATTAAATTGTTTGCATACTATACAATTAAAACAATTAATAGGTAATTTTAAGCAGGTCATCGAGTAAAAATTGTTTTGAACGTTTTTAAGCGTTTATTGTCGAAATATCTGTTATACAATTATGTTAATATAAGCTTTCGTATCGCTTAATGGAATTAATGCGGGACCACGTAATGTATATAATTATTATTAATTGTAAATCTAAATGGCCCCTTTTGCGGTCATTCTCTTCCAATATCAGAACATTTTAATGCTATCATTTTGATCATTTGTACATTTTTTTCTAGATTTGTTTTTATTGCAATCGTTGTTTAGATGATTTTCTTGTAAATGTATTATGTCTTTGTACTCATGAAGAAGGTATAAAGCCGAAAGCGATTGAGTATCTATTTTAGCTAGTATAAACGCTAGCTAAGAGTTTTTTATTTGTTTATAGCACTGTAAATGATAATTTTCCACATTGTATTTTAACAAAATTACTCTATCATTTAGTATCCTTTCTGGATCCAGTGTTTGTGAAAGGCGTTCTGTTCAATGTATGATTTTCTCTACTATATAATGTGTATGTGTGTGTGCGTGAGTGCGGGCGTGCGTGCGTGGCGTGGCGTGCGTGCGTGAGTGCGTGCTTGCGCGTGTGTGCGCATATATTAATAATAAACATGTTGTATTAAAACAAACAGAATAAATAAAATAAATATGTTGTTTGTATCCATTTTCCAAAATAAAATGTTTCGAAGTAGCCTCGGTCAAATGTGTCCTTCCTGTAAAATCCGACTGTCAGATGACCGTATCGGACTCTCTGATAACAACTTCTCTTAAATATATTCATGAGACTGTCCAGAAACAGTTCAGGTGACATGTAGTGAATTTTTGTTACTGCAGAATCAGAGACGCACATCAAGGCTTAAAATAGTAGTTGGTGTAAAACACAGAATTGGCTCTCCAAACTGCTCAACTTAAAACAAAATATGCATGTGTTGTCCACCACCAAAGGCGTAGGACTATTAAACATTCGCATTTACGTCATTCGTTCCTTAATCCGTCCTTCCGTCACCATTTGCCGTTTTCGACCAATAACGTTAATATGCATACTTTTTTTACGTAATTTAATAGAACGTTACTTAACTATTAGACTATTAGACTATTAATATATATATGACACTTAATACAAGTTTCGACGATGAATTTGAGCATTCGGTTTATACATATCCACTCCTAGGGAATCTGTGCATTGCAGGAGCACTTTAGTGCATAGTACGGAAGATTAGATCAAAGCAATGTGTAAACAAACATTAACGATGTTTATTTTGTGTGGATTATCATGACACTCCGACAATTTCAAAGATACATAATAATAAAAAAATAATAAAGTAAAACCCGATTATAATAATTCTTATACACTTTTAGATTCTCATGAAATTACATATGTCCCATTATTTCAATGTTCAAATGTTTTTAGAAAGTAAAAACAGGGGATTAGTTTCTACTTTTACATTTTCGTGAAAATAGACATGTCCAATTATTTCAATATACATATTTCCTTAAAAAACTAAAAGCAGGGGATTAACTCACACTTTTAGATTTTCATGAAAATATACATTTCCAATTACTTAAATATTCACATTTCGTCAAACAATAAAAATATGGGATTAATCCCAACTTATGTATTATCTTGAAAATGTATATGTCCACTTATTTCAATATTATACCTATTTCTTCAAAAATGAAAAACAGGGGATTAATCTCCCTTTAGGTTCTCAAGAAAATATACATCTGCGTATATTTCCGAATATTCATATTTCTTTAAATTTAATATAAAAAACAGGGATTAATCACCACTTTTAGATTTTCATGCCAGTAAACATGTTCCATTATTTCAATATTAAATTTGCTTGGAAAACTTAACAACTGTAGATTAATCACCACATTTAGATTTAAATACAACATATTCATGCTTAATTAGTTCAATATAAAACTTTCTTCAAAAAATAAAAACGGGATTAATCCCCACTTTTCGATTGTCATGAAAAATTGCAAGTAACCGAAATTAAAACAGCGGATTAATCCCCACTTATTATGTCGTTCAATTATTTCAATATTCGCATTCTTCAAAACATAAAATGTATATGTCCAAGTTATAAATGAATACTCCAGATACTCAAGCGTCAAAACCACGTTAAACACCCTGGGGTAAAGTTCCCTTTAACAACGTAGGGATTGTTCACGCCTGTGTCTCTTTTATAAAATAGCGAACGGTCTGATAGCTGTTCCGATGCCTGACTATATACAAAGAAACAACCGCTAATCTAGATAATTGCCACTGTATGATATTTAAACAAATACATACTGGAGCAAACTAATAAAAATATTCGTTTTTTTCCCATTACTATTGTTCAGTGGAATAGCCCTTTATCGCGAGTCTCATTGTGTCTAAGAATAGATTATATAAAAATCGATACCACAATGCAACGCGCGACGGCCATGTTTTGCGGACAAGGAAGTATTTTAGAAACGGCATTTCTCTAGTAAACAAATCAATCATATCTCGTAATGGCATCAATATCTACAGAAAAAAGCGTCAAAGAGGTGCAACTAAACATTGTGCGCATGGAACCTAAAAAATGACTCTATATACGCTGATCGACCGGGAATGGAAGGCATTTTCTTCATAAGATTTCCGAAGCCTAGAAAGGAGTTTGAAACATGTGTTCGTTGGGCAAAGGCATGTAGTCGAGTCGGGTTTGATGAACAATATGTGAACAAGGACACGTATATACGCAGTGCACATTTTGTGGGTGGTAAAGGTCCAACAGACAGTCACCCGGATCCGATCTCCGCAAATGCAACCCGATACGAAGTGAGTGAAAATATGTGTATACATATATCTATACTGTATACAGTTTACATGTGGGACAAATATTCCACTCATCAGGACTTTTCATGACTTCTACTTGACAGTCTTTATGAAGACAGACTAATCATTCCACCATCATAGAGCCTTATTATTAACAATTAGGTTTATATTTATATATAACAGATGGTGAAACAAACGTTCCTCAACCGGGACTCGAACCCAGGGTTTCTGGTTTACCATACCAGGGCTCTAACCACTGAGTTAGCGAGGACATACGGTTAGGAATCGATTATTCACCATTTACCTGTACCGGGTTACATATATAAATCCCAATAAACACACTTTTTGTGACTATCTTTTAGGTATATAAGTGCCACAAGTAATTAATTGAAAAAAACAGGTTTTTCCCCATCGTTTTGCTAGGTAGTGTCGGGGTATCTAAAACAATCCTTTTTATAAGTACTAATCAAGAATTAGTTTTATTAAATAAACATCTAAACTGATGAATATTATTCCTTTCTTTTTCATATCTAATCAGAAAAAAGTCCCAGGCAATCATGTTTCCTAAATAAATATTTCCAGGTCGAGCGACTCAAAAGACAGCCAAGGAGAAAGGCCCAAAGACATCTCACAATGTCACCAATTGAGAATAAAATGCCAACCACCACCACCGCAATCTCAGATGAAAGTCATGAGTTTCCTGCAGACTCCAAAACAAAAGAAGAGGAGATTGCTGACATTTTGCTGTTGTCAGGCCAAGAGGCAAGTTAAAATTGTTTGCTCATAATTATTTCATGCATGGATAGATCTGTTATTTCATTAATATCCTTCGGAAAATTTCTTGATATATCGGTAGTATATAATATTTGTACTTGATGTCTTTTGTACGTAATTATAAACGATCAATGTAGATGTTACGCATTCTAACAAGCTTTCTGATACATTTTGTTTTTAAATCATTAAATATTTAAACAAAAATTATACATATATTTTAAAAACAGCATACTATTGGTGAAGTTTGTATTAAAGTTTGGGATGCTATAACGTAATAATTATATATGTATTTATTTTCTTTCCCAGACGAGCAAAGCCAAGGAAAATAGCAACGTTGGTGTCTTCCTAGATCATGTAGATATGCAGTGTGATCATGAAAACTCAGAGCAGGTATATATTTTTGTAAATTAATGAATTATTTTTATATCCTAAATGTGGTTATTAGGGGAGGGGCGTTTATTAGGGATTATACGGTATACTACAAGTTGCCATTACATAATACAATTCGTTTATTTAACTGCATAATTCATTGTAATATTTTTTATAGTAACATTAACTTGTTTACACGCCCGTTGAAGGGAATTTGTTGATTTACACTGATCTGGTTTTACACTGGCCGCACGAGTCGTTGTAAATCGTCTCCATGAGGGAAAGGGACAATTATTTACTTTATATTTGTTTCCAGATACAGGACGAAATCTTTTTTGCCAGACCTGTGTGTGACAAAAGCTCCCAGACGGAAATAGGCAGTTCTCAGGAAGTGAATTTAAGTATACAGAACAAAATTTTAGAAAACGAAAATTTGGACATAAAATCAAAACTGGACCAGGCAGCGCGCAACGAAACCTCAAGTGATGCCAAAATACAGCAAGCTGTAAGTGTCCGATGTGACTTTGACATTTCAGAGGTTAAAAATGACGACAAAAAATTGTTTACTGGACTTACATAAATTCAGCTCTTACAGTTATGGAATTTTCTGTCACCATCTCTAGAACATTTAAAGTATTGGAATCGTGCCTCAGCAAAGAAGGATAAATATCATATTTCGCAAAAAAATGCATTCCTGATGACGTTGATAAGACTTAGAAATAGATATACGAACCAGGATCTTGCATACCGATATGGAACAAGTTTGCCAACATTATCGAATACAATACTTACATGGATACAATATAATATGTACAGTGATATTTTACCCTTGAAAACATTCATGTTTGCAGAAAAATCCAGAATTAAAAAGACCATGCCATTGTGTTTTACAAAATACACAAATATTAGATGCATAATTGATTGTACCGAATTCTTTTCACAAAGGCCTAGCAACTTCCAGCGTCTAGGAAATTTCTTTTCAAGGTACAAGTCCCACACAACATACAACAGTGTTGTGGCTATTTCACCAAATGGTGCAATCACGTTTGTTAGCGAGGTATTTGAAGGCTCTATTTGTGACCGAGAAATTGTTGTAAAATCTGGATTTTTAAATTTCTTGAATCCAGGCGATACTGTCATGGCAGACAGAGGTTTTAATATAAGAGATTTGTTGAATGCCAAAAAGGTAGATTTGATCATTCCGCCATTTTTATTAGGCCGTAAACGTTTGACCGCACAAGCGGAAGCCCTCACTAAAGACATAGCAAAACACAGAATACATGTTGAAAGGTCAATAGAAAGGATTAAAAAATTAAATTGTTGCAAAAAATAATACCTTTGTCATTGGACCCTGTATTGACGCAAATTGTTTTTATTGTCCGTTGTCTTGTAAATTATCAAAAAACCCTTGTAAAATAAATGCTGACCAGTCTGTAAGTGACTCGGATGTGAGGCCTCTATAGGCCAGTGGTAGAGCACTGGGCCCAAAAGCGGAAGGTCGTGGGTTCAAACCCGTCGGGTGCTGGTCTCTCGATATTATGTTTCATTTATTCATTGCTTATCATTCATCACCATTCGGCAAAAATCTACCTTTTCGGCCCTCAAATTTGCTTCATGAGTAGTTAGTACCTCTCTGCTGTCTTGTGACGATGTTAGGCCGACGTTCACTGAAAGAAGGGAAGATGTAGA
>JAWPHD010011507.1:0-83302 GCA_037043455.1 Cyrtodaria siliqua
GGAACATAGACAAAACAATGAGAATATTACTGACATATAGGTGGGTACATAGACAAAACAATGAGAATATTACTGACATATAGGTGGGTACATAGACAAAACAATGAGAATATTACTGACATATAGGTGGGTACATAGACAAAACAATGAGAATATTACTGACATACAGGTGGGTACATAGACAAAACAATGAGAATATTACTGACATAAGGTGGGTACATAGACAAAACAATGAGAATATTACTGACATATAGGTGGGAACATAGACAAAATAATGAGAATATTACTGACATATAGGCGGGTACTTAGACAAAACAATGAGAATATTACTGACATACAGGTGGGTACATAGACAAAACAATGAGAATATTACTGACATACAGGTGGGTACATAGACAAAATAATGAGAATATTACTGACATATAGGCGGGTACTTAGACAAAACAATGAGAATATTACTGACATACAAGTGGATACTTAGACAAAACAATGAGAATATTACTGACATACAGGTGGGTACTTATGCAAAACAATGAGAATATTACTGACATATAGGTGGGTACATAGACAAAACAATGAGAATATTACTGACATACAGGTGGGTACTTAGACAAAACAATGAGAATATTACTGACATATAGGTGGGTACATAGACAAAACAATGAGAATATTACTGACATATAGTTGGGTACATAGACAAAACAATGAGAATATTACTGACATACAGATGGGTACATAGACAAAACAATGAGAATATTACTGACCTACAGGTGGGTACATAGACAAAACAATGAGAATATTACTGATATACAGGTGGGTACTTAGACAAAACAATGATAATATTACTGACATACAGGTGGGTACTTATGCAAAACAATGAGAATATTACTGACATACAGGTGGGTACTTAGACAAAACAATGAGAATATTACTGACATAAAGGTGGGTACTTAGACAAAACAATGAGAATATTACTGACATACAGGTGGGTACTTATGCAAAACAATGAGAATATTACTGACATATAGGTGGGTACAGAGACAAAACAATGAGAATATTACTGACATAAAGGTGGGTACATAGACAAAACAATGAGAATATTACTGACATATAGGTCGTTACATAGACAAAATAATGAGAATATTACTGACCTACAGGTGGGTACATAGACAAAACAATGAGAATATTACTGACATACAGGTGGGTACATAGACAAAACAATGAGAATATTACTGACATACAGGTGGGAACATAGACCAAACAATGAGAATATTAATGACATACAGGTGGGTACATAGACAAAACAATGAGAATATTACTGACATACAGGTGGGTACTTAGACAAAACAATGAGAATATTACTGACATACAGGTGGGTACATAGACCAAACAATGAGACTATTACTGACATACAGGTGGGTACATAGACAAAACAATGAGGATATTACTGACATACAGGTGGGTACATAGACAAAACAATGAGAATACTACTGACATATAGGTAGTACATAGACAAAACAATGAGAATATTACTGACATACAGGCGGGTACATAGACAAAACAATGAGAATATTACTGACATATAATTGGGTACATATACAAAACAATGAGAATATTACTGACATATAGGTGGGTACATAGACAAAACAATGAGAATATTACTGACATATAGGTGAGTACCTATACAAAACAATTAGAATATTACTGACATATAGGTGGGTACTTATACAAAACAATGAGCATATTACTGACATATAGGTGAGTACCTATACAAAACAATGAGAATATTACTGACATATAGGTGGGTACATAGACAAAACAATGAGAATATTACTGACATATAGGTGAGTACCTATACAAAACAATGAGAATATTACTGACATATAGGTGGGTACTTATACAAAACAATTAGAATATTACTGACATATAGGTGGGTACCTATACAAAACAATGAGAATATTACTGACATATAGGTGGGTACCTATACAAAACAATGAGAATATTACTGACATATAGGTGTGTACTTATACAAAACAATGAGAATATTACTGACATACAGGTGGGTACATAGACAAAGCAATGAGAATATTACTGACATATAGGTGGGTACTTATACAAAACAATGAGAATATTACTGTCATATAGGTGGGTACTTATACAAAACAATGAGAATATTACTGACATATAGATGGGTACATAGACAAAACAATGAGAATATTACTGACATACAGGTGGGTACTTATACAAAACAATGAGAATATTACTGACATATAGGTGGGTACATAGACAAAACAATGAGACTATTACTGACATATAGGTGGGTACTTATACAAAACAATGAGAATATTACTGACATATAGGTGGGTACTTATACAAAACAATGAGAATATTACTAACATATAGGTGGGTACATAGACAAAACAATGAGAATATTACTGACATACAGGTGGGTACTTATACAAAACAATGAGAATACTACTGACATATAGGTGGGTACATAGACAAAACAATGAGAATATTACTGACATACAGGTGGGTACTTATACAAAACAATGAGAATATTACTGACATACAGGTGGGTACTTATACAAAACAATGAGAATATTACTGACATATAGGTGGGTACATAGACAAAACAATGAGAATATTACTGACATATAGGTGTGTACTTATACAAAACAATGAGAATATTACTGACATATGGGTGAGTACCTATACAAAACAATGAGAATATTACTGACATATAGGTGAGTACCTATACAAAACAATGAGAATATTACTGACATATAGGTGAGTACCTATACAAATCAATGAGAATATTACTGACATACAGGTGGGTACATAGACAAAACAATGAAAATATTACTGACATACAGGTGGGTACATAGACAAAACAATGAGAATATTACTGACATATAGGTGGGTACATAGACAAAACAATGAGAATATTTCTGACATATAGGTGGGTACATAGACAAAACAATGAGAATATTACTGACATACAGGTGGGTACATAGACAAAACAATGAGAATATTACTGACATATAGGTGGGTACTTATACAAAACAATGAGAATATAACTGACATATAGGTTTTTACTTAGACTATGACTGTACTAATTTGATTTTTTTTTTTCGTTTGAATCGATTTTGACTGACATAACACTAAATCATAAACACATAGGCCTACTAAGGATTATTTATAGACCATCACGTGTTTATTCTATGCATTGCCGCATGACAGAGAATTCTATTCATATATCAGGATATACATATATTGCAGATAATCTATCAGGATATATACATGTATTACAGATAATCTATCAGGATATACATATATTACAGATAATATATCAGGATATACATATATTACAGATAATATATCAGGATATACATATATTACAGATAATCTATCAGGATATATATATATTATAGATAATCTATCAGGATTTGTCATACTGCAAAGAAAATTCTCGGGATTTTATTGGTCAATGGGCCGTAGACATGGGCTAGCCCATACCTGCAATACACAAAAATAAAATGACGACGATGTTTTTTTCTCTTAAATAATTGGTAACAACGACTCGGTGATTTTCTGCTATAAGTATTTAGAGTAAAACAGTAAAACAAGAAGGGGGATGAATGTGCCATTTTTCGCAATGTGCATATTTACACATTTTTATATCGTTTTATCTTATTCCTATGTCAGTGAACATATAGACCTGCGTTTCCTCCACATTTTAATACAAGACAAGTTGTGATATCGCATTCGGTTATAAAATAATTGGCATTTCTAAAACGTTGGTCAAGTGTCACAACGTACCCCATACTTGGGGTAAGTTGTGCCAGTAGATGGGGTAGGTTGTGCCTTTATAATAGTTGTAGCACAATATCCTAAATACACACTATGCATCGTGTAATACCCGAGGATATACACAGCATATGTTAGTTATTGTGGTACAAATAGAATAGAGCATGCGTCTTGCTAACGCTCGTGGATTATCTCCCCGTACACGTGCAACTATACTAATACAACAGCCTGACATATGATATTAACTTTATTAAAATACCTAAAACTTCGGTGTATTTTATTTAATCAAAAACAGTCGAACAAGATAAACAAACACATTTAAGCATAGCGTATATAATAAAACAGTATCGCACACTTTGGCATATGATTATGTTAACTTTATAACAAGTTCTCAGAGAGGCTATCTGTCGATGATAAAGAATCCATACAGTAGTACAATGCGCTGTAACTGTTTTCAAACACACAAAGTTAAAATACTTAAAGCACGTCGTCGTCTGACTCGCAATTTTGACAGATGTACGTTTTATTTCCGGCTGTACACTCTTCATGAGCTCATTTGTTTTGCAAAGTATGCACTGGATCCACTCCTCACCACTTCTGCTATTAGAATATGGCTCTACGCATACCAGACAATACTCCTCACCACCTCTGCTATTAGAATATGGCTCTACGCATACCCTCACCACCTCTGCTATTAGAATATGGCTCTACGCATACCAGACAATACTCCTCACCACCTCTGCTATTAGAATATGGCTCTACGCATACAAGACAATACTCCTCACCACCTCTGCTATTAGAATATGGCTCTACGCATACAAGACAATACTCCTCACCACCTCTGCTATTAGAATATGGCTCTACGCATACAAGACAATACTCCTCACCACTTATGCTATTAGAATATGGCTTCACGCATACCAGACAATACTCCTCACCACCTCTGCTATTAGAATATGGCTCTACGCATACCAGACAATACTCCTCACCACCTCTGCTATTAGAATATGGCTCTACGCATACCAGACAATACTCCTCACCACTTCTGCTATTAGAATATGGCTCTACGCATACCAGACAATACTCCTCACCACCTCTGCTATTAGAATATGGCTCTACGCATACCAGACAATACTCCTCACCACCTCTGCTATTAGAATATGGCTCTACGCATACCAGAAAATACTCCTCACCACCTCTGCTATTAGAATATGGCTCTACGCATACCAGACAATACTCCTCACCACTTCTGCTATTAGAATATGGCTCTACGCATACCAGACAATACTCCTCACCACCTCTGCTATTAGAATATGGCTCTACGCATACCAGACAATACTCCTCACGACCTCTGCTATTAAATATGACTCTACGCATACCAGACAATACTCCTCACCATCTTCATCAGACCCACTTCTCACCAATTCTGCTATTAGAATTTGGCTCTACGCATACCAGACAGTACTCATCACCATCTTCATCAGACCCACTTCTCACCGCTTCTGCTATTATAATTTGGCTCTACGCATACCAGACAATACTCCTCACCCTCTTCATCAGACGAACTAATTTCTGGTGACTTTGGTTGCTTTTTACACTTCTTTTTTAGACATAGTTGTTTCTTACTTTTCATTTGTTTAGCATCTTTAATTTGTTTAGCATCTTTAATTTGTTTAGCATCTTTCATTTGTTGTTTAGCAATCTTTTTTCTATACTCTAATTCAATTTTCTGTTTCTCGGGGGGTGTCTGTAAGTATTTCTGTTCGTCGTTTTCTTATATTTATTTTCTTCTTTGATTTCCTTACACCCACTTTGGGGAATGGGCGGATTCTTTCCAGGTTAAATTCTTTGATTTCGTGTTTCTGAACAACAGGTATATTTGCATTCAAGTGTGGTATTTTTCTTACAGCAGCATTGTAATGGGAAGCTGCGTCGCTGCCCTCTAATGTTAAGGTAACCGTTCCTCTTATCAAGTCACTAAAAATGGCTTTTGTACGATTTCTGTTATCACACCATCATTCCCAAGTTTACAAACCAG
This sequence comes from Cyrtodaria siliqua, assembly GCA_037043455.1. Lineage (NCBI taxonomy): Eukaryota > Metazoa > Mollusca > Bivalvia > Adapedonta > Hiatellidae > Cyrtodaria > Cyrtodaria siliqua. Next base: position 5,849 of record JAWPHD010011507.1, read on the forward strand.
GGCGCTCATACGAAAAGCGTTACAAAGAGCTGCTAGCACTAGGTCACCTGTATCTGTGTCATACTTTCTCTCATGTGTGTAGTGTTCAATGTCTTTAGCAATGTCACTTTTCTCTGAAAGGAACTGCTGATAGAACGCACCATTTTCCGATACCTCTTTCTCTAAGCTTCTTTTCTCGGTTTTGACAATTTCCATCGCTCTTTCAAATACACTTCTGGACGTCGTGCCTCTGTTTGTCATGCGCTTGTATGTGCGAATCATTTTCTCCTGAAAATACACAGGCAAAAATAAAAACGAATCAAATATAATAGTGCATGCATACTGGTTGTCCAATTAGGTTGATTGTTATTTAAAAAATTATATGGTAGCTCTAGCTCTCGACTTGATATTTACTTGTCCCCGTACTTCATGTAACAGTGATACAAAAAACAAGATCAATCATGAAAGTGACATTACATTCCCCCAGTTGCATTCCACCAATGGAAACAATATGTTTTTTATTTGTCATTTACAATGTGCTCACCAATGTTTTGACATTTGTTCAGTCACAATTTTTAAAGATGAAAAATTCATTTCTTGTTATAAAATTTAGTTGTCTGTAGGACAGGTCACCTGGGACAATTAACTTGTCCCCAGTAGAATCTACATGGCAGAGGACAAGGGGACAACAGTTAATGTCAACCCTGTAGTTGATAATCAAAATATTAACAGTGGCAGGTTGCCACTGTCACAACCTGCCCCATCTCTAGTTGATCAATCAATCCCAACCCACACCTACCATACGGTAAGGTGGAGCAAAATCAATAAAATGGCGCCATTACATTTGCATGCGTACATAAACATAGATATAAAAATGTCGATTATAAGGATATAGATCCTTCTTTCATATGATAACTTATGCATTTGCAAATATAAATATATGCACCAATAAGAAAAATTACTCACGGGTTCCGAAAATAGTTTCGCTGTCAAATGATCATTTGTTGGTTAAATAATCTCGTTCATCCGTTGAAGGTTATTCAAAAAATGGCGCGTCTAAAACTTTACAATATGACGTTGTCGTCTCAAAAATTAAAAGGATACTGCGTGTGGCACATTCAACCCGTGGTACATTCATCCCCCTTCTATGACAAATTCGTTATTAGGATTCTTGACAGGGAGCATGGGCTCACATTCCCTTCCTGGAAGTATATTCCCCCTCGCCTGACGGCTCGGGTGAATATAATTTCCAACGGCTCGGGTGAATAAAATTTCCAGGCAGGGAATGTGAGCCCATGTCCCCTGTCAAGAATCCTAAAAAGTAATAATATATGTATTACAGATAATATATCAGGATATACACATATTACTGAAAATCTACAGATAATATATGTATTACAGATAATATATCAGGATATGTATGTTTTACAGATAATATATCAGGATATGCATGTAGTACAGATGATATATCAGGATATACATGTATTACAGGTAATGTATCAGGATATACATGTATTAAATATTATATACCAGGATTTGCATGTAGTACAGATAATATATCCGGATATACATGTATTACAGATAATATATCAGGATATAATGGTATTAAAGATAATATATCAGGATATACATGTATTACATATATTATATCAGGATATCTATGTATTAAAGATAACATATCAGGATATATATGTATTAGATAATATATTAGAATATACGTCATTTATTACAGATAATATATCAGGATACATATGTATTAAAGATAATATATCAGGATATACATGTATTACAGAAAAAAACATCAGGATATAGATGTATTAAAAGATAATATATCGGGATATACATGTATTACAGATGTATTACACTTAATATATCAGGATATATATGTATTACAGATAATATATCAGGATATGCATGTAGTACAGATAATATATATCAGGATATACATGTATTACAGATAATATATTAGGATATGCATGTATCAAAGGTTATTTATCAGGATATACATGTAGGACAGATACTATATCAGGATATGTATACATGTATTAAAGATAATATATCAGGATATACATATAGTACAGATAATATATCAAGATATACATGTATTATAGATAATATATCAGGATATGCATGTATAAAAGATAATATATCAGGATATACATGTATTAAATATAATATATCAGGATATGCATGTAGTAAAGATAATATATCAGGATATGCATGTAGTAAAGATAATATATCAGGATATGTATACATGTATTAAAGATAATATATCAGGATATACATATAGTACAGATAATATATCAAGATATACATGTATTATATATAATATATCAGGATATACATGTATAAAAGATAATATATCAGGATATACATGTATTAAATATAATATATCAGGATATGCATGTAGTAAAGATAATATATCAGGATATTCATGTATTAAATATAATATATCAGGATATACATGTATTACAGATAATATATCAGGATATGCATGTAGTAAAGATAATATATCAGGATATACATGTATTAAATATAATATATCAGGATATACATGTATTACAGATAATATATCAGGATATGCATGTAGTACAGATAATATATCAGGATATGCATGTAGTACAGATAATATATCAGGATATGCTTGTAGTAAAGATAATATATCAGGATATACATGTAGTAAAGATAATATATCAGGATATGCATGTATTACAGATAATATATTAGGATATGCTTGTAGTACAGATAATATATCAGGATATACATGTAGTAAAGATAATATATCAGGATATGCATGTATTACAGATAATATATCAGGATATGCATGTAGTACAGATAATATATTAGTATATACATGTATAAAAGATAATATATCAGGATATACATGTATTAAATATAATATATCAGGATATACATGTATTACAGATAATATATCAGGATATGCATGTAGTACAGATAATATATCAGGATATGCATGTAGTACAGATAATATATCAGGATATGCATGTAGTACAGATAATATATCAGGATATGCTTGTAGTAAAGATAATATATCAGGATATACATGTAGTAAAGATAATATATCAGGATATGCATGTATTACAGATAATATATTAGGATATGCTTGTAGTACAGATAATATATCAGGATATACATGTAGTAAAGATAATATATCAGGATATGCATGTATTACAGATAATATATCAGGATATGCATTTACTATAGATAATACATCATGATATACATGTATTACAGATAATATGTCAGGATATACATGTATTGCAGATAATATATCAGGATATATATGTATTAAAGATAACATAGCAGGATATATATGTATTAAAGATAATATATCAGGATATATATGTATTAAAGATAATATATCAGGATAAACATGTATTACAGATAATCAGGATATACATGCATTACAGATAATATATCAGGATATACATGTATTACAGATAATACTTTTTCTGGAGAGTTATATGCTAGTTGTCGAAATGCTCGTAAAATAAATGCCAACGGTCTAAGTCAAACTTATAAATGTAGTTATCAATTCATTGCCCATTTATCTTCTCTCACTGACATCATGCTAGTTAGTAATAACGATAATTTAATATAAAGTGGAGATGCTGAACACATTTTAAATGAAGAACTAAGATATCATTGTTCAATTAATACTATATTAAGTTCAAGAAACCTAAACACCTTAATTGGTTTCATTCTTTCGATTGTGCAATAGACATAACTAAGTTATCTTAAAAGCATCTCTTTTATTATTTAACGACGATACCTTTCAAATGAGATTTTTATTTGTACTTGCACTGACAGAAGATATGATAAATGGTGACTTCTTGTACAAACGTGAACTCAAACTAGTACAGGGGATCACAAACTAGCTTATCAACTTATCAGTGTTATAATTTTAGTTGTGCTTATTTTGATGACGTGAACTCATACCACAGTTGTAGAGCCTCAATGACTAGGGAAACCTGCTTTAGTTATTTGTTTCATGTTACAAACAAACACATAGTCAAACAGTTTCATGTTTAAATTACGTCTTAAAAATAGAGCGTAACGAATGCGTTTATAGGAAAAGAAAATAAATATTCGAAATGATGTCCCGGAACAATACACATAGACCAACATACCGCAATGAAGTCTTGGAATGAATGAATGAATGGTGTTTTACGGCACGTCGACACATAAATAGGTCATATTGTGCGCAAAAATGTATGAAAAATGAAGTATTAATTAAAAGTTAATGTAAATATATAAAGATAAAAGTCTTGGAACAAACCTACCTGCAATGATGTCCTAAAACATTGTAGCTGGACCAGTCCCCGCATGGATGTCCTAGAACATTATAGCTAGACCAGTCTCGAGCAATGACGTACTAAAACATTGTGGCTGGACCAATCTACCGCAATAATGTCCTGGAACATTGTAGCTGGACCAGTCACCGCAATGATGTCCTGGAACATTGTAGCTGGACCAACCTACTGCAGTGATGTCCTGGAACATTGCCGCTGGACCAGTCACCGCAGTGATGTCCTGGAACTTTGTAGCTGGACCAGTCTACCGCAATAACATCCTAGAACATTGTAGCTGGACCAGTCTACCGCAGTGACGTCCTGGAAATTTGTAACTGGACCATTCTACCGCAGTGATGTCCTGGAACATTGTAGCTGGACCAATCTACCGCAGTGACGTCCTGGAACATTGTAACTGAACAAGTCTACCGCAATAATGTCCTGGAACATTGTAGCTGGACCAGCCTACCGCAGTGATGTCCTAGAACATTATAGCTGGACAGATCTTCCGCAATGATGTCCTAGAACGTTGTAACTGGACCAAGAAATAGTTTGTTTTAGCCTTCGATCATGTAGACACGAGCATATATATATTGCAATTCAAGACTATATAGGTTAGATAAGCTCTGTTGCCCAGACAGAGAGTTCTCTCCTTATCTGGCCTCACAGTCAAAGTAAGTCACCTTATTTTATTTGTTGATTTGTTGGCGATCTTAAACGAGTTCATAATGGGGAAAGTGTTTAAAACCAACCTTGTAATTTCCTCCGAGCTACTTCTTATGGGGTATATGTTACGCAACGTATTCGTTCTTCTACTGCTTGTAGTCGAGTTGAATACTTTAATATTCGTAATCTTTGTATAACTAAGAAGATACGTGCATCAGGGCTATTCTAAAAACATTTGCAACATATTATTATCGTATTCCTGGTCTACTTTTAAAATATAGAAGTAATTTAAGAATTGTTCTGCGACAAGGACTATCACAACTTGACTTCTATGGTGATGTGATTAACAAACTTCGTAAGATCCTTGGTCAAAATCACTTTCATACAATCTTTATTTAAGTTGTTAAAACTTTTATTAGAAGAGGTTATGACCCTATCATTTTGCAACGTACTGCATGTTTAGTGGTTGACCCATTTACAGTTTTCCACTATGCTTTCCTCATTGATTGTGCGATGACCGGACAGATTGTCCCTATGATAACATCTTCCTATATCCTCAAAGGACGGTAGCGCTTGATGCGTGTCTTAAATATTGTCTTGTCTACCATTAATGCTTTGTTCTCTTGTTGCTCTGACTTCTGCCAAGTCACTGAGTACTTGCTTTGTGGCTTTCTAAGCTTTAGTTTTTATATTCATATATACGTTATCATTTATGTGTTTTACTTATATTGCCTATTACTGCTGCCTTGTCAGAATATAACCTGGGGAGGATATCTTTATTTACGCTGTTCGTTTGGGATGACAGTAGGATAAGAGTGAGGGTTGGTGCACCTTAGAACCTGGTTTAAATCCTCTGGTGGCCCTTTTTGCCGCTGACCGTTCCAAGGCGCTAGCCCTATTGTCAACCATTTTATGTTTGTGTTGTCGTGTCTTGCCTTTTATTCGTCTTTATAAGTATTGTTTGTTTCTGTGCCTGCGTTTGGTTGACTCTGGTCCTTGAATGCTACATTTATTGTTTGACTTTTTATATCAATTTGCATCCAGTTTAGAATCATGAACGGACGAGTTCGGTGAAAGCAATGCTATACAAACATGAACTTTGAGAATCAATTTATTATATCGAGATTATTTAAGAGTTTGGGTCCATTATCAGAAATTTTTTGATGAGATGCGGGACATGTTGTTTTGTTGTCAGTTCTTTGAAAAGCGGTTAAGTTGTCAACGATAATCGAATATCGTCGCAGATTAAGGATGCTATCAAGACCTCGCCAAATTCATTAACCACTCTACTCGTTAGAGGCCAGTTTCGGTCCAAGCCCAGTTTCCGTCATTCTCATTTAAAAAACGTTTTTACACTGCAAATTACTTATGCGATGTCACTTATTGTCAGACGTTTATAGCTGAGGTTTGGAAACAGGAAAAACAACCAAAAGGTAAATAAACGGTACAAAAACGAAAGGGATTTCTCCGAAAAATGTGTTTACTTCCTTATATGGCGTTGGGGATGCGCGCGCATACTGCCGCATAATAAACTATTACAAAAATAAGACTGTAATGACGTCATATTTTTATCACTCTTCAGTGGACGCAGTTAAATACACCGTGATTATATAGATTAACCAAAGAAAAGCAAATCATACAACCTGTATCTGTTTGGTTACCCATCTTTACAGTGCAAATTGTCGTCGTAAATGCGTTACCAGGCGCATTGTTATAACGATCGGGGTGACTGATGGAACAACGCAAACATACAATTTGTACAATGAAACTGTTGAATAGACTTGCAAACAAGTTTCTAATTCACAAAAGTTTACTGTATCTTGACCTAGTTGAATCTATCACTCGATAAAATACATGACGGAAACTGGGCTTGTAAGCACAATGATTTCTCAGTTTTAGTCTATTTAAAACAAGGTCACGTGCCACTTCGATAATTTATATGAAACAAAATGCTTTGGTATCAAATTTCCAGGAAGAGGTAACCTAATAGAAAGTAGAGTAAAAATTGTCAGGATCAATAGATTTGTCTGAAAAATTAGTTTATGTTTACATACGTGACGGAAAGTGGCCCCCGACGAGTATACTATTCAATACACTTCAATGGCAATTACAGACCGATGTCCAGACTATTGTATTAGGGGTTGGGGGGAAGGTGGGGTTGGGTGGGGATGATGGTGGAAGTTGTATATATAGCTGTAATCCACTCTCAATTCATTTTGAGTACAATTATTTATTACGGCATACACAATGTTCATCGCCATCAACAATGCGGCATTAACACAAGTTTCACGTGCATTTCTTGAAATACCTATATATATATTCAGAGAGAGAAGAGCACGATTTTATTGACAAATCAGGTTAATTTATTTTAGTACGATTGAATGAGGTCATTGTGTTTTCAACTTTGTACCAGATGATGAGGGCCATCCAGTACAAATGTTATATGTAGTAAACATATTTAAACATAGAAAATTGGTTTTCCGTTTTTGTTTGTTTTATTTGTATTCTAAAAACAAAGCACTATCACCAAGCTCAAATGTTTTCTTGTTAAACCTTGTAGTTTCCGTTCACAAGTTGAAGCTTAATTGATATGTTTAGAATGAAAACCCATTCCATGTGGTTTTGCTTCATGTGAGGTCCACGAAATTACATATGTTCGCAATATGTCATTTTAATGTGTTTCAGTGATCCGCCTCTTAGGATAACGATTTATTTAATCTTTTAAGTCGGATGTGTGGCTAAAGCTGTATCAAACCGGAAACGGTCTTTGGCACAGATTAGAGTCAGCTTTCTTTGGGAGTGAGGGTTAGGGTTAATTGAAAATTAAAAAGGTAAAGACATAAATAAATCATAAAACAGGTCTGCTGATATTTCCTCTTATCAAAGTTTCTCCGCCTTTAACCATTATCCCTGACGAGGAACAAAACAACGGATTACAGTCCGTTCCAGTCCTCCCCTGACCGCCACTATCCCTGACGGGGGACAAAACAACGGATTACAGTCCGTGTCAGTCCTCCCCTGACCGCAACTATCCCTGACGAGGGACAAAACAACTGATTACAGTCGGTGCCAAAGTCCTCCCCTGACCGCCACTATCCCTGACGAGGGACAAAACAACGGATTGCAGTCCGTTTCAGTCCTCCCCTGACCGCCACTATCCCCGACGAGGGACATAACAACGGATTACAGTCCGTTCCAGTCCTCCACTCACATCCACTAACCCTGACGGGGGACAAAACAACGGGTTACAGTCCGTGCCAAAGTCTTCCCCTGACCGCCGCTATCCCTGACGAGGGACAAAACAACGGATTACAGTCCGTGCCAAAGTATTCCCCTGACCGCCACTATCACTGATGAGAGACAAAACAATTGATTATAATCCGCTCCAAAGTTCTCCCCTGACCGCCACTAACCCTGACGAGGGGCAAAACAACTGATTATAATCCGTGCCAAAGTTCTCCCCTGACCGCCACTATCCCTGACGAGGGACAAAACAACCGATTATAATCCGTGCCAAAGTTCTCCCCTGATCACCACTAACCCTGACGAGGGGCAAAACAACTGATTATAATCCGTGCCAAAGTTATCCCCGGTGGACAAAGTAGTTAATTATAATCCGTGCTAAAGTCCTTTCCTGAACTTGACTAACCCTGGCGAGGGACAAAACAACTGATTATAATCCGTGCTAAAGTCCTTCGAATATGTGATATCACCCTTTCAATCCTGAATTGGTGATATCACGTATTCGAATACGTTATATAACCTACCTAGTAAAGTAAACATTTGAATATAATACAATATAATATCTTTTATTCGCTCAGTTTACATTTACATGAATATATGAGGTATGTATAACAACATTTAAATCATCATCGGGGCTCATACAAGCCCAGTAATCGACGCCATCAGCAGGTGCACGAGATGATCATCCGTATCGAAGATTTGTCTCGACTCGGTAAGTAAACACACGCATTTCAGCTCTAAATTCTCTGTCCATAAAGATATAATTGTGCCTAGAGTATCGCAATCAATGGTAAAAAGACTCGGTTTATATTCACTTCTGCTAATATTTAGCGAATTGAGAGCAGAATCAAGGAAAGTTATTTTAGCGAGATGATTCTCAGCGGAGTTGTTTCATTTTTAACTTTCTTTGATTCTGCTCTCAATTCGCTAAGTATTAGCAGAAGTGAATATAAACCGAGTCTTTTTACCATTGATTGCGATACTCTAGGCACAATTATATCTTTATGGACAGAGAATTTAGAGCTGAAATGCGTGTGTTTACTTACCGAGTCGAGACAAATCTTCGATACGGATGATTATCTCTTGTACCTGCTGATGACGCCGATTACTGGGCTTGTCATAAGTATAACAGAAAACGGATATTATAGATATAATATGACATGGTTAATTAAAAAAGATTAATGCAATTTGGTATTAGCTGGGAGAAGAAATGATCTCACAGGTAGTCCTCATTTATCATATAACTAAAGATGTGTTTTGTATACACACATATCGGATAGTTCTTCATTTATTTGTTGGCAAATGCACGGCAAAATAAGTCGAAAACAATACATAATTAAACAAAGCAAACAGTATTACATTACAACATGAATATTATCTATTTGACTCTTTGCATGATGCTTTTAATAAATTCATAACTTTCTAAACTCTGCTTTATTTTTGGTGTTTATTAAATTATCAAATTTGTTCACATTGGATCTTTTAAAATATTCTGGACTGATATATTTACTACGTTGAGTTTTGAATTCGCGGCCTATAAACAGATAATGGAACTCATCTCCTATATCCGTTTAGCAAAGCTGGCATATTCTATGATTATACGGAGTTTTATTCCAATTGCCAGTTTCAACTGGGAACCTGTGATTTCTTGTTCTGAATTTGGTTATATACTTTAACAAATAATATGGTGCGTTGGTAAGATAGTTTTCAAAGCAATACTTATGCTTAAATAAACGATAGGAGGTGCTGTTGCTCGAATTCATTATTTTAGTTTTTGATTTACTGAACACTTCAACCATTTAGTGTTGGGAAAGGTCTGCGAATCTCATACTCCACTTAGGCCACATTTAATCAGTATGTATCTGATCTGATTTAGCCACTGAACGTTTCTTTTTGCAATAGTTGATGCGCTATATTTGAAAAAACTGCGTAGTATTTCATATATTAAGCTTGAAAGTTTAGCTCTTTCTGGATCGTTAATGTTTGCCCAACACGAAATTACTCAAGTTTGAATATCTACTGATACTGGAAATACCCCTGTTTCCCCGTATAACATATAATTTGCAGTAGATTTCTTTAGATTCAAAACATACTTTAGAAACTTCAATTGTTCACTGTCAATTACATTAAGATTGCCATACCCCCAAATTTCGCTGCCATATAAAAGAATGGGTTTAATTATTTTATCGAATAAATCTATTTGCAAGTCTATTGGTAATGACACATAAAAATAGCCACTTCTACTAAAATATATACCTAGATACTTATATTATATTACAATATCCATTGGATCACCAGTAAACGTAAACTTATAATTAGACTGTCTACCTTTTGAGAAAACCAGCACTTTAGATTTATCTATGTTTACTGTAAGTTTCCAATCATCACAATACAATTTATAAACATTCAACGCATTCTGTAAATAGTAGGGTAAACATTGGAACAAACTCACGCCTTATGCATTATTTATGATTTAGTAGAGCAAACATTGGAACAAACTAACGACTTATGCATTATTTATGCTTTAGTAGAGCAAACATTGGAACAAACTAACGCCATCTGCATTATTTATGTTATAGTGGAGTAAACATTGGAACAAACTAACTCCATATGCATTGCGTTTATTATGGTTGGGTAAACATTGGAACAAACTAACGCCGTATGCATTATTTATGCTTTAATCGAGTAAACATTGGAACAAACTAACGCCGTATGCATTATTTATGCTTTAATCGAGTAACCACTGCAACAAGCTAACGCCATATGCATTGTTTATGTTTCAGTAGGGTAACCACTGCAACAAACTAACGCCATATGCATTGTTTATGTTTCAGTAGGGTAACCACTGCAACAAACTTACGCCATATGCATTGTTTATGTTTCAGTAGGGTAACCATTGGAACAAACTAAGCATTATTTATGTTGTATTGTAGTAAATAAACATTGGGAAAAAATGCTACTAATGACCCTTTTTATATTGTCAGAACGATGATGCTTCTGGTACTTTTGGCGTGTTTCGCTGCGTCGCAAGCCGCTACTCCGGTGACAATAACTGGCACCTGGAATGGAGGGTTCAAGGGAACCTTCAGTGTTCACCCTGACCATGCCGTCCACGGATGGAAAGTTCACCTTGTGTTTTCGAAACCTATAGATTCAGTAGAGGTAGGCAATAAAAACAAGTTCATTTGGAAAATTATGTCGCAGAATCGTGGATCCCTAAATGGATTATAGCCTGAAATTATCTGGAAATGGACGTTCATATATCTGCATTTTCCGCAATATATCGTGACTAGCTGAAGGCGGACACAGACACCTTTAATGATGCTTTTATATTAAAATAGTATTGCTAGTATGAAATACTATACATGGTCGCACAGCTGTGTTAATATTGCTTACATGTATATTTAGACGAGAAAGGTCACACTGTTGTGTTAGCATTGTTTACAAATATGAGCAGACTATATACGGTCACTGCACTATGTTAGCTTTAGTTACAAGTAAATAATATATAATATACGGTCACTGCACTATGTTAGCATTGGTTACAAGTAAATAAGAAAATATATACGGTCGCACAGCTATGTTAACATTGCTTACACAGACGCTGTCGCTCAGATCCGAAACCTCACACTATCTTGTATGACACGTAGTAGGCAACCCATCAGCAATCAAAAGCGCTTATTTCTCGAGTGGATGGCATTTAGTAGAAGTGTTTCATTGATATCATGATAATTATTGGAGTGTCATTGCCATTAAGGACCATATAAGGTCATAAAGTAGGTCAAAGGTCAACCAAGTTAAAAAGAAATGACATTCAGTAACTTGAGTAATTCTAATCTAAAGGTAACCAAACTTGGAAACAATATTTATGGAACAAGTATCTCGGTCAAGTTCGATAACCAGCCAGATTGCACTTGTATTCCTGGAGTTATTTCCCCTTAATTGGTGAATATTATTTGAATTGACGATGTCCGCTCAATATCTTTAGTAATTTAGTTGCTTTTACAATTGGGTTGCTTTTACAATTAGGTTGATGGTTGGTGGGTAGGGCGATGATCGGGGATAAAGTCGTAATTTCTGTTTTACAGTACTTGCGTTACTTTGATTTTATTGTTTATTAATCATAACTTTACAGTTTGTGATAGATACAGTTTCATATGTATAACCATTCTGCTAAACATGCAACTTTTAATTATATTGAATGTTATCTTAATCTTACCAAAACTATAGTTATCATGTTATGCGTATTAATACAGAGTTTTTGCACGTATTCGACCTTTGACCTCAATTTCAGGTACTATAAGTTTGACATAATGTAATGCATTTTAGTTCTTTTACAGTATCCAAATATTTTAGAACAGTTATATACATAAATAATTAAATGAAAATTGATAATATATAAATTGAAATAGTCAGTTTTGCACCCTTTTGACTTGTGACCTAGTTTTTGACTCCCAGTAACAAAAGCCAAGCCGGCATTCACGCCTATCGTGATTGGGACCCCTATAAAGACTTAAACATGGATGCCAAATTCTACTCAAAAATACCTTCAAAGTGTTGTTTTTTTGCCTCATTGACATTCCTACTAACAATCTCGTTCTCCATGTTCTCCTCTTATATTAAATGTAGAGAGAATATAATACTACTGCACACGTGATATTATTCTCTTTAATTTGAAACCAGTTGAAGACTATATTGCTTACAAGAAAACGGTCGAACATATGTGTTACTATGGCTTACAAGAACATGGTCGAACATGTGTTAATATTGCTTATAAGGACATGGTCCAACAAATGTGTTAATATTGCTTACAAGAACATGGTCGAACATGTGTTAATATTGCTTACATTAGAACATGGTCGAACAGATGTGTTAATATGCTTACAAGAACATGGTTGAACATGTGTGTTAAATATTGCTTAAAAGAACATGGTCGAACATGTGTTAATATTGCTTATAAGGACATGGTCCAACAAATGTGTTAATATAGCTTACAAGAACATGGTCGAACATATGTGTTAATATTGCTTACACAAGAACATGGTCGAACAGATGTGTTAATAGTGCTTACTAGGACATGGTCGAACAAATGTGTTAATATTGCTTACAAGAACATGGTTGAACATGTGTGTTAATATTGCTTACAAGAACATGGTCGAACATGTGTTAATATTGCTTATAAGGACATGGTCCAACAAATGTGTTAATATTGCTTACAAGAACATGGTCGAACATATGTGTTAATATTGCTTACACAAGAACATGGTCGAACAGATGTGTTAATAGTGCTTAAAAGAACATGGTCGAACGTATGTGTTAATATTGCTTACAAGAACATGGTCGAACATATGTGTTACTAGTGCTTACAAGGACATAGTGGCACATATGTGTTACTCTTGCTTACAAGGACACGGTGGCACATATGTGTTAAAATTGCTTACTGGGACATTGGTGAACATATGTGTTGATATTGCTTAAAAGGAAATGGACGAACAGACGCGTTAATATTGTTTACAAGGATATGGTCGAACATATGTGTTAATATTGCTTACACGTATATAGACTAGCTACGGTCATATAACTGTGTTAGCATTACCTAGGTTTTCAATCCTGTTCTAACTGAGATATGTTTCCTTCTTTCCTTCCAGACATGGACGACAGCAGTGGTAAGCGGCAACGGCGGAGCAGAGTATGTCTTGGAAAACATGCCCTTTGACATAGACCTTGTCCCCGGCCAGAACGTTGAAGTAATTTTTGTCGGTCGTATGTCAGGTGATCAAGCCCCTACTGGCACGTTCTGCATAGAAGGTAAGTGCAGTGTATCAGAGATGTACGCTGCCAGGATCATGTGAGGCAAAGATAACTTTAACAGTAAGTCCCCAAACGGGTACAGACCATTAAATGTTGCATGTAATGACATTTTCTTTAAAAGTAAATTATTTTAATCATAAATCATAACTCATCTTTATGGCACAGTCAGTAGAGCGTCACTCTCTGTTAATACTGATGGCAATGGTAGTCGTTATGGCGCAGTCAGTAGAGCGTCAATTTCTGTTAATAATGATGGCAATGGTAGTCGTTATGGCACAGTCAGTAGAGCGCCACTCTCTGTTAATACTGATGGCAGTGGTAGTCGTTATGGCACAGTCAGTAGAGCGTCACTCTCTGTTAAAACTGATGGCAATGGTAGTCGTTTTGGCGCAGTCGGTTGAGCGTCACTCTCTGTTAATACTGATGCCAGTGGTAGTCGATATTACATGTGTTACTATATATAGTAACAAAAACGGCCTGTTTTTCGTGTAATTCAGGCATTGTCTCTGCGGTCATATTAGATAAGCGCGTGAAACGGCGGGCCAAACATTCATATGAAGGGCCAAAAAAACCATATGACGGGCCGAAAATCCATATTAAATTTAGACTGCGTTACATACATTTAGCATTAAATTGTAGATATATATTTAATAATCGACCACGAACCAGTCATATCGTGCATCGGCACGTGCATCCAACGACAACTGCGACGGTTGAAAATGGCAGCCAGAATGCTCGCTACCCTGAGTACACGCAGGAGTTCGTTAGTAGCCGAACAAAGATCATGACGGACATTACATAATGAAATTGTGAAAAACAAGAAAGACTCGGTCTAAATCACCCTACAATATGACGTGGAAAAAAAGTGTGACTGGCTCGGAGATGATGAAAATATTTTTGCCGATTTTGTGATAGATGTACTGTAGATCTAACATATTAAATTATACAGTAGGCCTACATGTACATTATGAACTCGATGTTTTTGATCGAAACAACAACCTATTATAATATATACTGTTTTGGGACCAGTTTCCGTCCAAGCCCAGTTTCCGTCATTCTCATTTAAAAACTGTTTTTACAATGCAAATTGCTAACGCGATGTTACTTATCGACAGACGTTTTTCACAGACGATTGGAAGGTACAAAACGAAAGTGGCCCCCAACCAGTTCTGCCGTTCGGGTCTCAATTACATTTTAAATAAAGGGCATGCATGAAACAATACATTTATACTGTACTGTACTGTATGTGAAATAAAAATAATCTTCTACCTTTTTATCCTTAAATTGTATTTGCGAAACCAAATGCCATTTGAAATTTCCTTTTTTCTACAAGCTCAAACGTAAACACAACAATGACGTTCCAATAAAACGTCACTGGCAAACACAACGTCACCATTATGACGATTTTGTTACAAAAGATTACGTCAGAAACGTTTCTGTGTAATTTTAATTAAAGGGGTGAATTGGTGTTTTGGAAACAAGGTACCGAATTGCCGATTTCAAATGGCACATCCTATTATTGCGATATATTAACGCCATACGTTTATTTTATTCTTGTAAATCAATGAATAAAAATGGATCTAAATAAAGAGTCATATTTAAAAAAAAAATACACAAGTAGATAAAAGGTATTTAAAATGACTTTGCGCAAATTAGATCTAATAATCTATCCAAAATAATAGTGTTTTGGTTACACATGTAATAAACAGGTCATTAACTGGGGTAGGTGTGCCTCTTTGTGACATTGGCCCTCGGGCCATATGAGGCCCTCGAGCTAAAGCTCTCGGGCCTAATATGGCTATCTCGGGCCAATATCACAAAGAGGCACACCTACCCCAGTTACTAACCTCTAATTATGGCGCAGTCAGTAGAGCGTCACTCTCTGTTAATACTGATGACAGTGGTAGTGTTATGGCGCAGTCGGTAGAGCGTCACTCTATTAATACTGATGGCAGTAGTAGTCGTTATGGCGCAGTCAGTAGAGCGTCACTCTCTGTTAATACTGATGGCAGTTATAGTCGTTATGGCACAGTCAGTAGAGCGTCACTCTCTGTTAATACTGATGGCAGTCGTTATGGCGCAGTCAGTAGAGCGTCACTCTCTGTTAATACTGATGGCATTGGTAGTCGTTATGGCGCAGTCAGTAGAGCGTCACTCTCTGTTAATACTGATGGGAATGGTAGTCGTTATGGCACAGTCAGTAGAGCGTCACTCTCTGGTAATACTGATGGCAGTGGTAGTCGTTATGGCGCAGTCAGTAGAGCGTCACTCTCTGTTAATACTGATGGGAATGGTAGTCGTTATGGCACAGTCAGTAGAGCGTCACTCTCTGTTAATACTGATTGCAGTGGTAGTCGTTATGGCACAGTCAGTAGAGCGTCACTCTCTGTTAATACTAATGGCAGTGGTAGTCGTTATGGCGCAGTCAGTAGAGTGTCACTCTCTGTTAATACTGATGGCAGTGGTAGTCGTTATGGCGCAGTCAGTAGAGCGTCACTCTCTGTTAATACTGATTGCAGAGGTATGCTCGGATATTGAAAACCACAACATTTATTTTAGTACTTGTTTGCTTTCTCATTTCTTTCCCATATATTGTTTTTTATATGCAGCTATTTTATGATTCCAGATTTCTGTCAAAATCAATATTAGCGTCAGAGTTAGTTTATTTACATGGAATCGGTATTATGGCCGTCCTCTGTATAGTACTATAACAAACATACAACGCTAATCGTACATCTACACGTGTGGCTAATTGTCGAATTATTTATAAAGCAATACCACTCTATGTGCTGTCCCGTTGACTAACACACTGTTAAGATAATACTTCGAAATGTATGCGAGGTATAATTCCGAACGAAGCCGGAATTGACCGAATGTGTACACTCGAAGCAGGGATAGAGCGATGGGGCGATGTTTTGAATTTGACCGTAACCCGATATCGTATCTTGCCGTACCATCACTTTATGTTTATGTCCCAGTACAAACAGTTGAACATTGAAACATTTCAGGTATAGACTGTGACGGTTCCGGCACTGGTCCTGGTCCTGTCACAGCTGCGCCCGGGCCGGGTACCAACACAAATGCTCCCGGCCAGGCGATAACACCCGGGCCGGCGGCGGCTGGGGGTAAGTATTTATGTCGTATATAATAACGGTCCTTCCAGATGAATGTGTCTTATTAAATGATGTCGTTTATAATAACTGTTCTTCCTGATGAATGTGTCTTATTTATGTCAATTATAATAACGGTCCTTCCTGCTGAATCTTATTTATGTCGTTTATATTAACGGTCCTTCCTGACGAATGTGTCTTATTTATGTCGTTTATAATAACTTTTCCTTCCTGATGAATGTGTCTTATTTATGTCGTATATAATAACGGTCCTTCCTGACGAATGTGTCTTATTTATGTCGTTTATAATAACGGTTCTTCCTGATGAATGTGTCTTATTTATGTCGCATATAATAACGGTCCTTCCTGACGAATGTGTCTTATTTATGTCGTTTATAATAACGGTCCTTCCTGACGAATTTGTCTTATTTATGTCCTATATAATAATGGTTCTTCCTGATAACTGTTTTTATTTATGTCGTATATAATAACTGTTCTGCATTATGAATGTATTTGTATTCGGCCACCACCGTATGGTGACCTATTTATCCTCACCGTTGTAGGTCGGTGAGGATCATTCCATGGCAAGCCTTACATATAAGATACGTAGAGGTTTCATAATTATAGACCAGGTATTTGTCTTTAATATAAGAACATCTGTATAAAGATAATCCTTTCTCTTTCAATCCTTCGTTGTCTAAAGATTTAGATTGTTTGTCCTGTGTTTTTATAACGTTTTGTACACAAAACACCCCAGTACTGAGCAGAGTCTGTTTTTCCTCTCGGGAAAATATTTCAACTGTGATTGCTCTCCACTAACCTCAATCATCTGACAGCTCTTCTTAATGTATAAGTATAATGTGTGTGTTCAGGACACTAATTATATACAATGCTGGTCAGGACACTAAGCGTATACAATGCTGGTCAGGACACTAAGCATATACGATGCTGGTCAGGACACTAAGCGTATACAATGCTGGTCAGGACACTAAGCATATACAATGCTGGTCAGGACACTAAGCGTGTACAATGCTGGTCAGGACACTAAGCGTATACAATGCTGGTCAGGACACTAAGCGTGTACAGTGCTAGTCCGGACACTAAGCGTGTACAATGCTGGTCAGGACACTAAGCGTGTAAAATGCTGGTCAGGACACTAAGCGTATACACTGCTGATCAGGACACTAAGCATATGCAATGCTGGTCAGGACACTAAGCATATGCAATGTTGGTCAGGACATTAAGCATATACAATGCTGGTCAGGACACTAAGCGTATACACTGCTGATCAGGACACTAAGCATATGCAATGCTGGTCAGGACATTAAGCATATACAATGCTGGTCAGGACACTAAGCATTTACAATGCTGGTACTACCCAGGTATACGGTGTGTGTTCAGGACACTAAGCATATGCAATGCTGGTCAGGACACTAAGCATATACAATGCTGGTACTACCCAGGTATACGGTGTGTGTTCAGGACACTAAGCATATACAATGCTGGTACTGCCCAGGTATACGGTGTGTGTTCAGGACACTAAGCATATACAATGCTAGTACTACCCAGGTATACGGTGTGTGTTCAGGACACTAAGCATATACAATGCTGGTACTACCCAGGTATACGGTGTGTGTTCAGGACACTAAGCATATACAATGCTGGTACTGCCCAGGTATACGGTGTGTGTTCAGGACACTAAGCATATACAATGCTGGTACTACCCAGGTATACGGTGTGTGTTCAGGACACTAAGCATATACAATGCTGGTACTGCCCAGGTATACGGTGTGTGTTCAGGACACTAAGCATATACAATGCTGGTACTACCCAGGTATACGGTGTGTGTTCAGGACACTAAGCATATGCAATGCTGGTACTTCCCAGGTATACGGTGTGTGTTCAGGACACTAAGCATATACACTGCTGGTACTACCCAGGTATACGATGTGTGTTCAGGACACTAAGCATATACAAAGCTTGTACTGCCCAGGTATACGGTGTGTGTTCAGGACACTAAGCATATACAATGCTGGTACTGCCCAGGTATACGGTGTGTGTTCAGGACACTAAGCATATACAATGCTGGTACTACCCAGGTATACGATGTGTGTTCAGGACACTAAGCATATACAATGTTGGTACTACCCAGGTATACGGTGTGTGTTCAGGACACTAAGCATATACAATGCTGGTACTACCCAGGTATACGGTGTGTGTTCAGGACACTAAGCATATACAATGCTGGTACTACCCAGGTATACGGTGCGTGTTCAGGACACTAAGCATATACAATGCTGGTACTACCCAGGTATACGGTGCGTGTTCAGGACACTAAGCATATACAATGCTGGTACTACCCAGGTATACGGTGCGTGTTCAGGACACTAAGCATATACAATGCTGGTACTACCCAGGTATACGGTGCGTGTTCAGGACACTAAGCATATACAATGCTGGTACTACCCAGGTATACGGTGCGTGTTCAGGACACTAAGCATATACAATGCTGGTACTACCCAGGTATACGGTGCGTGTTCAGGACACTAAGCATATACAATGCTGGTCAGGACACTAAGCATATACAATGCTGGTACTACCCAGGTATACGGTGTGTGTTCAGGACACTAAGCATATACAATGCTGGTACTACCCAGGTATACGGTGCGTGTTCAGGACACTAAGCATATACAATGCTGGTACTACCCAGGTATACGGTGTGTGTTCAGGACACTAAGCATATACAATGCTGGTACTACCCAGGTATACGGTGTGTGTTCAGGACACTAAGCATATACAATGCTGGTACTACCCAGGTATACGGTGTGTGTTCAGGACACTAAGAATATGCAATGCTGGTCAGGACACTAAGCATATACAATGCTGGTCAGGACACTAAGCATATACAATGCTGGTACTACCCAGGTATACGGTGTGTGTTCAGGACACTAAGCATATACAATGCTGGTACTACCCAGGTATACGGTGTGTGTTCAGGACACTAAGCATATACAATGCTGGTACTGCCTCCGTCAAAAACAATCGTTAAACATCAAACACAATCCTCTTGTTGACAATATTTACACGGCGGACTGCATTAGTTAATATTTCTTCTCGTTGATTTTTCTATGGTTTACTTCAAAACATGGTTATGTTGTACTTGTTTAAAAGGAGATAATTTTAGAATTTTACTGGAGTTCTGGTAAGATTAACATACACGTATATAGTGAAAGTCAAGCAAGAGGAGAGCTATTAGTACCATTTTTATGAAAAACGGGGATCGACACCACGACCTCCTAAATGCGAGGTGGAGAGTATACCTCCAAGCCACTGTCCCGGTTTATGTACACAGACAGATTATTATATAAATGTCCCGGTTTGTGTACACATACAGATGATTACGTAAATGTCCCGGTTTGTGTACACAGACAAATTATTATATAAATGTCCCGGTTTGTGCACACAGACAGATGATTATATAATGTCCGGTTTGCGTACAAGGACAGATGATTATGTAAATGTCTCGGTTTGTGTACACAGACAGATGATTATGTAAATGTCCCGGTTTGTGTACACATACAGATGATTACGTAAATGTCCCGGTTTGTGTACACAGACAGATGATTATATAAATGTCCCGGTTTGTGCACACATACAGATGATTATATAATGTCCGGTTTGCGTACAAGGACAGATGATTATGTAAATGTCTCGGTTTGTGTACACAGACAGATGATTACGTAAATGTCCCGGTTTGTGCACACAGACAGATGATTATATAAATGTCCCGGTTTGTGCACACAGACAGATGATTATATAATGTCCGGTTTGCGTACAAGGACAGATGATTATGTAAATGTCTCGGTTTGTGTACACAGACAGATGATTATATAAATGTCCCGGTTTGTGCACATAGACAGGTGATTATATAATGTCCGGTTTGCGTACACAGACAGATGATTATATAATGTCCGGTTTGCGTACACAGACATGTGATTATATTATGTCCTGTTTGCGTACACAGACAGGTGATTATATAATGTCTGGTTTGTGTACACAGACAGGTGATTTTATAATGTCCTGTTTGCGTACACAGACATATGATTATATAATGTCCGGTTTGCGTACACAGAATATGATTATATAATGTCCGGTTTGCGTACACAGACAGATGATTATATAATGTCCGGTTTGCGTACATAGACAGATGATTATATAATGTCCGGTTTGCGTACATAGACAGATGATTATATAATGTCCGGTTTGAGTAAACAGACAGATGATTATATAATGTCAGGTTTGCTCACACAGACAGATGATTATATAATGTCCGGTTTGCGTACACAGACAGATGATTATTAGTTTTTGGATTTGTTACTGACCCCCTATAGAAATATGTGGGGTCAGTAAGATTTATAGGGGGCGAGGCAATAGCCGAGTCCCCATATATATCTGACTGACCCCACATATTTCTGTAGGGGGTCAGTAACAAACCCAATAACTGATTTATTGCATCGAGCACCTTTTTTTAAAGGCAAACACCGATATTTAACCCATTTAATGGAGCGTCAATGTCATTGAGACGTTCGCGCAATTTGACATCATGAAGTTGACGACACGACCGGTACAGTTTAAAACAGTATTAATTTACTTATTATGTTTGTTACTAACGCCTTAACGAACTATTTGCGAATGATTTAAATTTTGAATCGGAATTGTAGTCCATATTGTTTTAGTGACCCTCTATGAAATCTACTGACCCACTATAGAATAATAGAGGGTCACCATGTGACCGCTCTAATCCAATGACATTCCTAGGATTTTATGCGAGGTGCAATAATATATAAAGTCCGGTTTGCGTACACAGACAGACGATTATATAATGTCCGGTTTGCGTACATATACAGACGATTATATAATGTCCGGTTTGCGTACATAGACAGATGATTATATAATGTTCGGTTTGCGTACATAGACAGATGATTATATAATGTCCGGTTTGCGCACACAGACAGATGATTATATAATTTCCGGTTTGCGCACACAGACAGATGATTATATAATGTACGGTTTGCGCACACAGAAAGATGATTATATAATGTCCGGTTTGCGTACATAGACATATGATTATATAATGTCCGGTTTGCGTACATAGACAGATGATTATATAATGTCCGGTTTGCGTTCACAGACAGATGATTATGTACATGCGTTATAAGATGTGCTTTTTTATTACCTTTTTAACATAATTAGATATTGGCTTATATCAAATGTATGCCAACGTCATAATGCAACCACCATCAAATTCTACAGTGCCATAATTCTGCAAGGGCGCGTGTTTACTTTAACGCAGACACCACGCCCATTTTGTGGCCTGCCAGGTACCTTGACAGACAGATGTCCGATACACATCTGATCGCCTTAGCTGTAATGCTCTGAGTGTTTTATGCAAGAAATCATTTATGTCTTCACTCCACCTGTAGGATCCGCCATGAAATATGATTACGCACATGCGCTTAGCCTCTCAACTTTATTCTACGATGCCCAGCGTTCCGGCAGGCTCCCTGCCAACAATCCGATTCCATGGCGCGGGGATTCCGCTGTGAATGATGGGGACAACGGGCACGATCTCAGCGGTGGCTGGTATGATGGTAAGTATAAGTAAATAACGCAATGATTTACAGTCTTTAACTGGCAATAACGTGTTTAATACTTGACCGATTTCAATATATTTAATATCTGACGAGTTTATGCATGGTCATGTGGTGATAAAGGTTTATTCTATTGAAATAAAAAGCAGTGGTTGTTTATGCAAGTATTGCGTTATGTCTTCAGAAACCGATAGTTATAACCCATACATCATCCTCCTTAAATTATTTCAAGATACTAATAGTATACACCATTTTGTTTTCTCTAGCCGGAGATAATGTCAAATTCAACTTCCCTATGGCATATTCTACCTGGGTTCTGGGATGGGGAATGAGTAAGTTCCAGGACGCGTATGAGGCTGCTGGACAGACGACAATGGCATGTGATATGATCAAATGGCCGCTAGACTATTTCCTCAAGTGCTGGGTACCAAATGAAAATACGTTGTATATCCAGGTAGGGAGACATATTTTTTTCTCTCTCGAATAACTTTATAATACCGGTTGGCTTTAAACTGGAAAAGTATATCAAGCCCTCGAATGTGAAACTCAATACGTCATTAGAGTACATCTATTCCTCTGGTATTAGGGTAACATAAAACGATAGAGTCTTCATTTTTAGTTTGATATTTATCACACTTTGTCAGGGTTTTTCTGTCAATAAATGCTCGGACAATTTCGAAAATCAGCCAAATCGGATTAGTTACACCAGCGTTTTACTGAATTTTTTTGCCTTATAAACACTAGCATCTTCACTTTGCATTTGGTCTTTACCAAACTTGGGCATATTGTAGATTAATACAAACATTGTAGATTAATACAAACTCAAGTTAAAAACCCGGCTATATTGAATTAGCAACACCAGAGTTATGTCCCTTGATGTATTGTGAACATTCAAGAACAATCTTTTTGTATTTGGTCTTTAACAAACGTAACCAGACTGTTGATATAAATAAAAGCTCTAAAAAACAGTTATTTCGGATTAGTAATACTTGGTTTTTATTAATTGAAAAATGCCATAGTGAGTGCGCCTTGTGACAACTCGCGATCTAGATCCTTCATTTGTATATGATGTTGACCAACCTTTGGCAGGATGCTGACACCATTTGAAGCTCACACGAGTTGAAATTATTAAGTAAATTGAATTATTGTAGATGCTATATATTTTAGATGCTCTGGCATCTTCATTTTCCATGAGATTGTTGTTACAAAGACAGATTGTTGATATTTAATAAAAGCTCTGAAAAGCTCGAAAACCAAATAGATTTGAGTATTAATTCCAGAGTCATGGCTATTGATCTATTGTACTATATTTTGCTTTGTTAAATCTCTATAGCTGCTTCATTGTGTCATCTGATCTTTACCAACCTTGGACCGAGTGTTTATATCAGTGAAGGGTGAAACAACTTTAAAACAAGCCAAAACTTGAACAGAAACAGCCCAAATCCCCTCCTCCCCCTCCTCTGTGCAATCGTTTTGTTTTAATAGTTTTAGTATAGTGTTATCTCGGCCATAGAGGATTGCAAAGACAAATGAAAAAACTACCCATATAGGACTATACAAAACAGCAGAATTATGAATGAATGAATTATGTTTTGTTTTACGGCACGTCGACTCATAAGTAGTAATTACAAATTAACGTAAATATATAAAGATAAAACTATCTACAAATAAGGGATGATATGGTAGTAATACAAACCTATATATGTAAATCAACAAATGCCGTCATCGGGTATATCAGTAAGTAAATATATAAGAACACATTATTATGATTTATGACCTTTCAATTACAATACTCACTTAACGTTGTCAACATTGCTAGTGCCTTCATTTTTACATTCGATCTTTACCAACCAAACGTGGTCAAAATGTTAATATCATGATAAAATCTCAAATAAGTTTGAAAACCAGTCATATCTTTACCACACCCAATCCTACCCCTCCCCAACCCACACCTCATTTTTTCATGTAAGACAATAAACTGCCAGAGCTATGCTCTTGAATTATTTAAAAATGATATACGTTTCTTTGTTTCCTGACCTTTACATCAAATCTTACGTATATTTACGATCATTATAACTCGTCATCGTGTTTCTATCAAAGACAGCTTGAACATTCTCAATAACCAGTGACATATCAGCAAAATAGCGGATTTGTGCCTTTGTTTTGAATGAAAATAGCTATGTTCTGCTACTAAACACTCTAGGTCCTTCACATTTAGAGCTTATGGGATGCCGAGTTGCTCCGTCGTCTGTCCGTCGTCCGTGGTCCGTACGGTCGTCGTCCGTCGTTTACTTTGTCTCGTTAAGACGATAGGACCTCATTTTTCATTCGATCTTTACCAAACTTTAACAGATTGTTAATATCAATGATAGCCCGAATAAGTTCGAAAACCAGCAGATAGGACCAGTAACAGCAGAGTTATGGGCATTGATTTAGTTAAAAATGCTATTTCTTGCCCTCGTTAATCCGATCTTTACCAAACTTTAACTTTAACATATTGTTAATGTCAATGAAAGCTTAAACAGTTCGGAAACAGGCAGATAGGACTAGTAACAGCGGAGTTACGACGCCCTTAATTTAGTTAAAATGCTATATTTTGCCTCGTTAAGACGATAGGGCCCTTCATTTTTCATCTGATCTTTACCAAACTTTACCAGTAAAAGTGGAGTTACGGTCCTTTGATATCGCTAAAAATGATGTATTCTGCTTCGTTAATATGATAGGCCTTCATTTTTCATCTTCTCTTTACCAAAACGTTACAAGATTTTATTTATATTTATTTTTTTAAATATTTGAAAACAAAATTCAAATTAAATGTTTTTTTGTGTTTTTTTTTGTTTTTTTTATTGTTTATTTTTTATTTTTATTGTTTTATTGTTATTTGTTATATTTTTTTATTACAGTATTTTGTTGAAATTTTATTATTTTATTGTTTGAATTTTGTTTTTTGTTAATGGACGAAACTTAGGAAGCATTGCTATGATTTCTAGTGTGTTTTTTTCGGTTCGTTGATTTTTGAATGAGTTACGGTCCTTGACATTTTTACTTCAAAAGTTTCTTGTCGGCGCTACTCCTCCTAAACGCTTGTTGGATTTCGACGAATCTTGGCAGGAACCCCGCATCGGTAAGATGTCTAGTTGTGCATAACGCGCTTTTGTTCCAGTTCGCTGATTTTTGACGGCATTATGGCCCTTTGACATTTTAACTTTAAATTTCTTGTTGGCGCTTCTCCTCCTAAACGGCTTGTTGGATTTCCCTCGAAATTTGGCAGGAAGCATCAGTATATTTGTTCCAAAGCATGGTATATCAATGAAATCTTGGACAAGTTCGAAAACCAACTAGATCTTATTAGTATGACACAAGTTATAGCCCTTGATTTGTTGAAAAATGCTGTATTGTATTTTCCTTTGTTAAATCTGTAGTTACTTCATTTTTATCTGATCTTTACCATATTTGTTCAGAATGTTAATATACACCGCCCCCACCCCACCCCGTTCCCACCACCACCCCACACATTTTATTAAAGTTCATTTATAGAAGAAAGTGGGACAAATTAAAAAATACCAATGACATACTTATTGCCGATGATTACCAGGTGAGCGATCTAAGCCTTCCTAGCCCTGTATGTTTATGCACTAGTTTTAAAGAAGTACTGATAGGAATTTTATATCGACAACCGTTGATATAAGAGCCGTTTTAGCAAGTAGAGCGTCCACGGGCCTCTTGGGCCTCCTTGTTTATCTTTACCAGCTTGTTCATTATATAAAAGCTCAGAAAGTAAAAAACAGAATCAGCATATCTGAACACCGCATATTTATGCCCCACCCACCCTCCCAACACACATCTGTTATACTGTACGAACCATTGTTAGCCAGTAGAGCAACCACATAAACTTGGGCCTCTCTATTTAAATATACTATGTCCGAAAAAATGCATAACTTAAGAAACTTAATAAACCATATGAAGTTGCTGATATGTGTATCAATGATAAACGCTATGACATACAATTTCTCTTAATAAATGAAAATAAATAAGGAATATATAAATAAAACAGTACTTTATAAGATGAAAATAATAGTGAAATTGCTAAATTATGTTCATTTATATATTTATATGACACCTTAGTTATATATGTATGACACATTACTTTGTTTAACCTATCATTTATATGTGTTTGTCTTGTAAAAAATGATATACGTTTCTTGTAAAAAGTGATATACGTTTCTTTTGTTCCTGATCTTTACATTAAATTTTTACGTATATTTACGATCATTATAACTTCGTCATCGTGTTTCTATCAAAGACAGCTTGAACATGCTCAATAACCAGTGACATATACAGCAAAAATAGCGGAGTTGTGGCCTTTGTTTTAAATGAAATAGCTATGTTCTGCTACTAAAACACTCTAGGTCCTTCACATTTAGAGCTTATGGGATGCCGAGTTGTCCGTCGTCTGTCCGTCGTCCGTTGTCCGTACGTCGTTCCGTCCGTCGTTTACTTTTGTCTCGTTAAGACGATAGGACCTTCATCTTTCATTCGATCTTTACCAAACTTTAACAGATTGTTAATATCAATTGATAGCCCCGAATAAGTTCGAAACCAGCCAGATAGGACCAGTAACAGCAGAGTTATGGGCATTGATTTAGTTAAAAATGCTATTTCTTGCCTCGTTAATCCGATCTTTACCCAAACTTTAACTTTAACATATTGTTAATGTCAATGAAAGCTCAAACAGTTCGGAAAACAGGCAGATAGGACTAGTAACAGCGGAGTTACGGCCCTTAATATAGTTAAAAATGCTATATTTGCCTCGTTAAGAGATAGGGCCTTCATTTTTCATCTGATCTTTACCCAAACTTTACCAGAATGTTTAATATCATTGTACGCTCAAACAGATTCGAAAACCAGACTTATCGCACAGTAAAGTGGAGTTACGTCCTTGATATCGCTAAAAATGATCTATTCTGCTTCGTTAATATGATAGGGCCTTCATTTTTCATCTTCTCTTTACCAAACGTTACAAGATTTTATTATTATTATTTTTTTCTAAATATTTGAAAAAACAAAATTCAAATTAAATGTTTTTATTTATTTTTTTAATTTTTTTTTTATTTTTTTTATTTTTTTTTTATGTTTTATAAGTTATTTGTTATTATTTTTTTATTACAGTATTTTGTTGAAATTTTTATTTTTATTGTTTTGAATTTTGTTTTTTGTTAATGGACGAAACTTAGGAAGCATTGCTATGATTTCTAGTGTTTTTTTTTTCCCGGTTCGTTGATTTTTGATGGAGTTACGGTCCCTTGACATTTTTACTTCAAAGTTTCTTGTCGGCGCTACTCCTCCTTAAACGCCTTGTTGGATTTCGACGAATCTTGGCAAGAAGCATCGGTAAGATGTCTAGTTGTGCATAACGCGCTTTTGTTCCAGTTCGCTGATTTTTGACGGCGTTATGGCCCTTTGACATTTTAACTTTAAATTTCTTGTTGGCGCTTCTCCTCCTAAACGGCTTGTTGGATTTCCTCGAAATTTGGCAGGAAGCATCAGTATATTTGTTCAAAGCATGGTATATCAATGAAATCTTGGACACGTTCGAAAACCAACTAGATCTTATTAGTAACGACAAAGTTATAGCCCTTGATTTGTTGAAAAATGCTGTATTGTATTTTCCTTTGTTAAATCTGTAGTTACTTCATTTTTATCTGATCTTTACCATAATTGTTCAGAATGTTAATATACAACGCCCACCCACCCCCACCCCGTTCCCACCACCACCCCACCCATTTTTATTAAAGTTCATTTATAGAAGAAAGTGGGACAAATTAAAAAATACCAATGACATACTTATTGCCGATGATTACCAGGTGAGCGATCTAAGGCCTTCCTAGCCCTGTTGTTTATGCACTTGTTTTAAAAACAGTACTGATGGGAATTTTATATCGACAACCCTTGATATAAGAGCCGTTTTAGCCAGTAGAGCGTCCACGGGCCTCTTGGGCCTCTTGTTTATCTTTACCAGGCTTGTTCATAATATAAAAGCTCAAAAAAGTAAAAACCAAAATCAGCCATATCTGACACCGCATATTTATGCCCCACCCACCCTCCCAACACACATATGTTATACTGTAAGAACCATTGTTAGCCAGTAGAGCAACCACATAAACTTGGGCCTCTTATTTAATAAAAAATGCATAACTTAAGAAACTTAATAAACATATGAAGTTGCTGATATGTGTATCAATGATAAAACGCTATGACATACAATTTCTCTTAATAAATGAAAATAAATAAAGGAATATATAAATAAAAAAGAGTACTTTATAAGATGAAAATAATAGTGAAATTTCTAAATTTTGTTCATTTATATATGTATATGACACCTTAGTTTATATATGTATGACACATTACTTTGTTTAACCTATCGTCTATAATGTGTTTGTCTTGTAAATAAAGTTTTATAAAACAGAAAAAAAGTGGCATTTAAGGGTATTACATGTAATAACAAAATAATGGTTCCTGCACAAGTCGTATATTTGTTTATGGGTATTACATGTTATAACCAAAGAATGGTTCCTGCACAAGCCGTATATTTGTTTATGGGTATTAAATAATGGTTCCTGCACTAGTCGTATATTTGTTTATGGGTATTACATGTAATAACAAAAGAATGGTTCCTGCACAAGTCGTATATTTGTTTATGGGTATTACATGTAACAACCAAAAAAGTCGTATATTTGTTTTATGGGTATTGCATGTAATAACCAAAGAATGGTTCCTGCACAAGTCGTATATTTGTTTATGGGTATTACATGTAATAACCAAAGAATGGTTCCTGCACAAGCCGTATATTTGTTTATGGGTATTAAAGAATGGTTTCTGCACAAGTCGTATATTTGTTTATTGGTATTACATGTAATAACAAAATAATGGTTCCTGCACAAGTCGTAAATTTGTTTATGGGTATTACATGTAACAACCAAAAAATGGTTCCTGCTCAAGTCTTATATTTGTTTATGGGTATTACATGTAATAACCAAAGAATGGTTTCTGCACAAGTCGTATATTTGTTTATGGGTATTACATGTAATAACAAAAGAATGGTTCCTGCACAAGTCGTATATTTGTTTATGGGTATTACATGTAATAACAAAAGAATGGTTCCTGCACAAGTCGTATATCTGATGGTTCCCGCACAAGTCGTATATTTGTTTCATAACCAACTGCTTATTTGCGCTTGACTGGCACATAATGTGGTGTAACCCCTCCTCGCTCTTGACTGGCACATACTGTGGTGTAACCCCTCCTCACCCTTGACTGGCACATAATGTGGTGTAACCCCTCCTAACCCTTGACTGGCACATAATGTGGTGTAACACCTCCTCACCCTTGACTGGCACATAATGTGGTGTAACCCCTCCTCATCATTGACAGGCACATAATGTGGTGTAACCCCTCCTCACCATTGACAGGCACATAATGTGGTGTAGCCCCTCCTCACCCTTGACTGGCACATAATGTGGTGTAACCCCTCCTCACCCTTGACAGGCACATAATGTGGTGTAACCCCTCCTCACCATTGACTGGAACATAATGTGGTGTAACCCCTCCTCACCCTTGACTGGCACATAATGTGGTGTAACCCCTCCTCACCATTGACAGGCACATACTGTGGTGTAACCCCTCCTCACCATTGACAGGCACATAATGTGGTGTAACCCCTCCTCACCCTTGACTGGCACATAATGTGGTGTAACCCCTCCTCACCCTTGACTGGCACATAATGTGGTGTAACCCCTCCTCACCCTTGACAGGCACATAATGTGGTGTAGCCCCTCCTCACCCTTGACTGGCACATAATGTGGTGTAACCCCTCCTCACCACTGACTGGCACATAATGTGGTGTAACCCCTCCTCACCCTTGACTGGCACATAATGTGGTGTAACCCCTCCTCGCCCTTGACTGGCACATAATGTGGTGTAACCCCTCCTCGCCATTGACTGGCACATAATGTGGTGTAACCCCTCCTCGCCCTTGACTGGCACATAATGTGGTGTAGCCCCTCCTCACCCTTGACTGGCACATAATGTGGTGTAACCCCTCCTCACCCTTGACTGGCACATAATGTGGTGTAACCCCTCCTCGCCCTTGACTGGCACATGATGTGGTGTAACCCCTCCTCGCCCTTGACTGGCACATAATGTGGTGTAACCCCTCCTCGCCCTTGACTGGCACATAATGTGGTGTAACCCCTCCTCGCCCTTGACTGGCACATAATGTGGTGTAACCCCTCCTCGCCCTTGACTGGCACATGATGTGTTGTAACCCCTCCTCGCCCTTGACTGGCACATAATGTGGTGTAACCCCTCCTCGCCCTTGACTGGCACATACTGTGGTGTAACCCCTCCTCACCTTTGACTGGCACATAATGTGGTGTAGCCCCTCCTCAACCTTGACTGGCACATAATGTGGTGTAACCCCTCCTCACCTTTGACTGGCACATAATGTGGTGTAGCCCCTCCTCACCCTTGACTGGCACATAATGTGGTGTTACCCCTCCTCACCCTTGACTGGCACATAATATGGTGTAACCCCTCCTCACCCTTGACTGGCACATAATGTGGTGTAACCACTCCTCACCCTTGACTGGCACATAATGTGGTGTAACCCCTCCTCACCATTGACAGGCACATAATGTGGTGTAGCCCCTCCTCACCCTTGACAGGCACATAATGTGGTGTAACCCCTCCTCGCCCTTGACTGGCACATAATGTGGTGTAGCCCCTCCTCACCCTTGACAGGCACATAATGTGGTGTAACCCCTCCTCACCCTTCACTGGCACATAATGTGGTGTAACCCCTCCTCACCCTTGACAGGCACATAATGTGGTGTAGCCCCTCCTCACCCTTAGCTGACACATAATGTGGTGTAACCCCTCCTCACCCTTGACAGGCACATAATGTGGTGTAACCTCTCCTCACCATTGACTGGCACATAATGTGGTGTAACCCCTCCTCACCCTTGACTGGCACATAATGTGGTGTAACCCCTCCTCACCATTGACAGGCACATAATGTGGTGTAACCCCTCCTCACCATTGACAGGCACATAATGTGGTGTAACCCCTCCTCACCCTTGACTGGCACATAATGTGGTGTAACCCCTCCTCACCCTTGACTGGCACATAATGTTGTGTAACCCCTCCTCACCCTTGACAGGCACATAATGTGGTGTAGCCCCTCCTCACCCTTGACTGGCACATAATGTGGTGTAACCCCTCCTCACCATTGACTGGCACATAATGTGGTGTAACCCCTCCTCACCCTTGACTGGCACATAATGTGGTGTAACCCCTCCTCGCCCTTGACTGGCACATAATGTGGTGTAACCCCTCCTCGCCCTTGACTGGCACATAATGTGGTGTAGCCCCTCCTCAACCTTGACTGGCACATAATGTGGTGTAACCCCACCTCACCCTTGACTGGCACATAATGTGGTGTAACCCCTCCTCGCCCTTGACTGGCACATGATGTGGTGTAACCCCTCCTCACCCTTGACTGGCACATAATGTGGTGTAACCCCTCCTCGCCCTTGACTGGCACATAATGTGGTATAACCCCTCCTCGCCCTTGACTGGCACATAATGTGGTGTAACCCCTCCTCGCCCTTGACTGGCACATGATGTGGTGTAACCCCTCCTCACCCTTGACTGGCACATAATGTGGTGTAACCCCTCCTCGCCCTTGAATGGCACATAATGTGGTGTAACACCTCCTCACCCTTGACTGGCACATAATGTGGTGTAACCCCTCCTCACCTTTGACTGGCACATACTGTGGTGTAGCCCCTCCTCACCCTTGACTGGCACATAATGTGGTGTAGCCCCTCCTCACCCTTGACTGGCACATAATGTGGTGTTACCCCTCCTCACCCTTGACTGGCACATAATGTGGTGTAACCCCTCCTCACCCTTGACTGGCACATAATGTGGTGTAACCACTCCTCACCCTTGACTGGCACATAATGTGGTGTAACCCCTCCTCACCATTGACAGGCACATAATGTGGTGTAGCCCCTCCTCACCCTTGACAGGCACATAATGTGGTGTAATCCCTCCTCGCCCTTGACTGGCACATAATGTGGTGTAGCCCCTCCTCACCCTTGACAGGCACATAATGTGGTGTAACCCCTCCTCACCCTTCACTGGCACATAATGTGGTGTAACCCCTCCTCACCCTTGACAGGCACATAATGTGGTGTAGCCCCTCCTCACCCTTGACTGGCACATAATGTGGTGTAACCCCTCCTCACCCTTGGCATTCGGAGTACGAAACGGGTGAAAATCCAACCACCAGTCTCGGCGTACGGAATAGTCTCAAAAAATGGCCCGAATCCGTCGTGCCCTGGGGAGTTAATCATTCACGGATTATTCACAGCTTTATGTACTCAATTTTTATATTATACTTTCTGACAGGTTGGTGACGGTGGCGCGGACCATGCGTTTTGGGGACGACCAGAAAATATGAATATGGCCCGACCCGCCTTCAAGGTGACTGCTAGCTGTGCAGGAAGTGACATAGCAGCGGATACTGCGTCGGCATTGGCGGCAGGATCAATCGTGTTTAAGGATGTATGCGGAGGTAACTATTGCACCTTGGATAGACAGCACTACTAAGCGCGTAGTTCGCAACTGGGAGTCCGGAGTATGGTTATGGTCGGCCTAAATACTAACCCACATTCTGATTGTCGAACATTTCACATCTATACTAATTATTGCATTTGTAATGGCTAATTAAACGGGATGCGTGCCATATCTCACATAATTTGCTCTTTTCAAATTCTAACTTTTTTTTGAACATCTTTTGAATTAAAACGAAACGACTGTTCATTATTCAGGAAGTCTTTTATACAACCATGGTGACTTTTCCAGAATAGTTTAGTGATCAACAACAATGGACCTGGCGCACGCCTACACGTTTTAGTGCTGCAGCATGGAATATGCCATTTACTGCCGTCCTTTAAAACCGCATCAACCTCGAAAAAATGCGAATCAGTTCTGAAATATAACCTCAACGTATTTATAGTAAAACATACTTTTGGAACTGTCTCGCCAATTTCCGCAATCGATTACCGGGTTACGAAAATTTACGAGGTATTCTTAAAGGAAATAAAATTGCATAACGTCATAACTCAAACCACAGGTGGGAATAGTTGTCTACGACATCTATACAATAATTTAGCGTTTCAAACAAGATACACAATTTGTTGACATTCCTGGAAGATATTTTGGAAAATTCTGAGCGCTTGATGATAAAAATAAGGAATTTTACATTACCTTCTGTTTGTATGATATCTGTTGCATGTAAAACTGGATTGAAACAAAACATGCCTCAAAGGGCATGTATTCTATGTTCGGCATGTATTCTATGTTTATTCTATGTTCGGCATGTATTCTATGTTTATTCTATGTTCGGCATGTATTCTATGTTTATTCTATGTTCGGCATGTATTCTATGTTCGGCATGTATTCTATGTTTATTCTATGTTCGGCATGTTTTCTATGTTCGGCATGTATTCTATGTTCGGCATGTATTCTATGTTCGGCATGTATTCTATGTTCGGCATGTATTCTATGTTTATTCTATGTTCGGCATGTATTCTATGTTCGGCATGTATTCTATGTTTATTCTATGTTCGGCATGTATTCTATGTTCGGCATGTATTCTATGTTCGGCATGTATTCTATATTCTATGTTCGGCATGTATTCTATGTTCGGCATGTATTCTATGTTCGGCATGTATTCTAAGCTAAGTCAATATGCGTGTTTCAGATGCTGCCTACGCTACCACATTACTTGACGCAGCCAAGAGTTTGTACGCTTTTGCCAAGGCCCACCGGGGAATATATAGCCAGTGTTCTGGCCAGGCCGCCTCATACTACGGGTAAGTGCATACTCACATATATCAACAATCCACACAGAACTTTAAATTAAAACGTCAACATGAAGCTAATTTCAATGTGCGTATATGTTATCCCATAAATGTTTGAGATGCGATGCGTTTAATATTTTTATAATTAAAACAATTCTTGAAGAATGCGTGAGGTATACAGTTCTGGTTGTACCCAGGAATAGATGAGTGGTCTGTCGTCACCACTAGAAATGGACCGTCATACACAGCCTAATATGTGCTGGAAAACGAGATGAACACCATTCTGTCATTCAATATAAATACAATAAAGGCCTATCTGGTTTTCATGAAACGTTGAAACATCCAGTTTAATATAACGTGTCTCTACTCAGTACGACCAACGAACTTGATCAATACACGTGTGACCTACATTTATGTTATGAGTACAGTGCCTTGGGGGTGTATAGATCATTAGTAGTAAATAATCACTTTCTGTTTAAATTCAATTTTCTCAGCTCATGTATTTTAAATCATTTTTAAATTGTCCAGGCTTGAACATTGATCATATAAGGGAACATGTCTGCAGCAGTGAAATTATTTGGTGAAACACCTCTCAGAAAAAAAAGTTATTTACTGACCGAATGAAGTGTGTTTTTGAAACGAAAAATTCATACTGTTACAATAAACTGAGATATGAATATTTGCTGTTATAACAAATTTAGAGATCAAAGTCAACACGTAATAATCAAATAAGATAAGTTGTTAACGTTTGGAACTGTTGGAGATATTAGGGATATTCTAATATATTGAATACCGTGATATTGCACCCGAATCTTTTCCACGCGGTTGGCAAGAGCCGCGAAATAAATACGTACTATTTTGTTTTGTCTGCAAGACTACCAACACGACAAGCTTCTAGATTGTTTCTAGACATGCATTCAAAAAATACGTTCGTTGGACATTTTATTTTCTCACAATCACTTTCTTGGTTAAAAACGTGAACTTGACAGTAGGAACCAGTAAATGTCAATAAGGCTATATATTATTAGCAGAAAACAATATGAAATATTACTTGGAACTAATTATTTTGGCGTAGGGTGACTCGCAAGCACGCCGCAAAAGAATTCGTTCCAAGTAACATTTCTCCATACTAATGCAATAACCTATAATCATTGCTGCATGATGAAGTAGTATGACGTAGTATGGCGTAGTATGTTGCTTCGAGTTTCTCCGTACGACACCGAACAACGGAACTGCTTCGTCGCTTTCCGTATTCCGTATTTTTAACATTGATTCAGCCTTAATTTGCATATGTATTACACTAGTGTAGTATGATATTATGTGATGGCTTTATTACACTCCCAAGTTATGTGTTAAAATAAAAAACAAAACAAAAAAAATGTTATTAAATTATTCGATGAACTTAGTTTCTGACTGTGACAACATATTTCATAACAGCTCTACCGGCGACAAAGACGAGCTAGCGGTGGCGGGAGCATTCCTGAACAAGGCAACAGGCGACGCCGGGTACCTCGCTGATGCTAAATCCTTCCATTCGTCGGGAACGCCATGGGCTCTATCTTGGGATGACAAGAACGTCGCAGCGGACGTTAGTAAAATTAATGATAGTATAATGGACACGATCGATATGTAATCCTCATACTAGACTGCTTCTATTTAGCGTCGAAAATAATATAACCTGTAATTTGCTTTTAAATACAATCATTGTGCCTTTTGGCTTAATTATGCATGTACATGCTATTTGAAACATTAACATATTCATGTACATTTATCCGATAATTGGAACATTAAAACATGTGTGCATATAATATTTTGAATATTTACTTGTAGACAGAAACTGTTGTAGGCTTCTGTAGGCAGAACTGCCTGTACATAAAATAATGTAAGCGTCGGGCACTGGTTCCAGTTAGACACTGGTTCCAGTTAGTTCCAGTTAGACACTGGTTCCAGTTAGTTCCAGTTAGACACTGGTTCTAGTTAGACACTGGTTCCAGTTAGTTCCAGTTAGACACTGGTTCCAGTTAGTTCCAGTTAGACACTGGTTCTAGTTAGACACTGGTTCCAGTTAGTTCCAGTTAGGCACTGGTTCTAGTTAGACACTGGTTCCAGTTAGTTCCAGTTAGACACTGGTTCCAGTTAGTTCTAGTTAGACACTGTGGTTCCAGTTAGTTCCAGTTAGACACTGGTTCCAGTTAGTTCCAGTTAGACACTGGTTCCAGTTAGTTCCAGTTAGACACTGGTTCCAGTTAGTTCCAGTTAGACACTGGTTCCAGTTAGTTCCAGTTAGACACTGGTTCCAGTTAGTTCCAGTTAGACACTGGTTCCAGTTAGTTCCAGTTAGACACTGGTTCCAGTTAGTTCCAGTCAGACACTGGTTCCAGTTAGTTCCAGTTAGACACTGGTTCCAGTTAGTTCCAGTCAGACACTGGTTCCAGTTAGTTCCAGTCAGACACTGGTTCCAGTTAGACACTGGTTCCAGTTAGTTCCAGTTAGACACTGGTTCCAGTTAGTTCCAGTTAGACACTGGTTCCAGTTAGACACTGGTTCCAGTTAGTTCCAGTTAGACACTGGTTCCAGTTAGTTCCAGTCAGACACTGGTTCCAGTTAGTTCCAGTCAGACACTGGTTCCAGTTAGACAGTGTAGCTACACATGTTACAGACGATACTATGAATGCTACAACTATGTGTTACGTTTTCAGTTACTTCTGTTTGAGATCACTAAGGATGCAGCCTACAAGACCGACATCACTGGTTTCGTCAACAGTTACATGCCTGGAGGTTCAGTGTCGCAGACTCCGTGTGGTTTAGCTTTCAGGGATAAATGGGGAGCAAACAGATATGCTGGTCAGTATAGACAATGACAACACACAATAACACCAAATACACAATTCTGCATGTAGGAACGAGCCTTTAGCTATTTCTAACTCTTTGTGTTTTTTTCTAACTCTGTGTTTACTTGCTGTATTTTGTGTGTGTATTTTTTGTGTGTAGCGAACTCTCTCAGTATCGTCCCATTATTAGTACAAAGAAACGCACCACTTCTTTTTGTAGTTTATGTTCTGTGCATTGTTATCTTTTATTTGTGGGAACATCTCAAACATTGGTAATAGGTTTTTCTTCTCCGTTGGAAATGTTTACAATAACAACTTGGAACATATTCAGGCCGTGCTTATGGAAATAGTACGCGTAATTTGTACACTCCACACGGAGGTGCATTTCTTTTGGCGCTCAGTATTTATATATTGAGATCAGTTGATTATATTATGTTCTTTCTCTATATGGACACTGATGGTTTAATAACAATGAATGCAGATTGATATATGTCATTTA
Organism: Cyrtodaria siliqua; assembly: GCA_037043455.1. Classification (NCBI taxonomy): domain Eukaryota; kingdom Metazoa; phylum Mollusca; class Bivalvia; order Adapedonta; family Hiatellidae; genus Cyrtodaria; species Cyrtodaria siliqua. The sequence goes on from JAWPHD010011507.1 coordinate 43,882, forward strand.
TTGGGTATATTACAGGAAATGCGGCATTTGTAGCCACCATGGCAGCCGCTGATGGTATAAACCCTGACGCTTACAAGAAATGGGCGATGACGCAAATCAACTATCTCCTGGGTGACAACAAAAACCATATAAGTTACGAAATAGGATTCGGAAATAATTACCCTACACATCCCCATCACAGGGGCAGGTAATGCATACAGAAGTTAAATTATGTTATAGATTAAACCTAGTTATGACATAAATGGAGAATAGAGCACATAGGCCTAAGATCTATTTTAATGATTAAAATGTATGTATTTTGACTCGGCCTAATACACTTTCTGAATTTAATCTCACCCAAGCAAAAGTCACTAATGAGATGTCTTTATACCCGACAACGTGTTACAGCCTCTTCTAAAACACTCTGAACCAATGCGATCGTGTGGACTTTGACGGCTCTTCTCGTTCTGAACACATTAGCCCAATCAGTCATTTAACATCACCTCACCATGGGTGTTACCTGATTAGCAGTAAAACCAACAACCATATGTTCATAAACTCATAAGCAAACAGTTACATTTGGTGTTGGCTTGAAGCATGTTATTGCCATGGAGAACCCAATGAGTGTAAAATGTTGACCGGGTCTGGTCAGCAGCTAGTGCCCATTTGGGCTTGTCCATTTCATTAACCAGCCCAACAACGCCATCATATAAATGTATATACAGTTAACTGATGCTACGGTTTCGATACTGCTTCATCTTACTGCTGCTGCTACTACTGATGCTGATTATACTGCTACTGTTAATGCTGCAATAGCTGCAAATGCTGATGATGATTATACTGCTACTGTTAATGCTGCAATAGCTGCAAATGCTGATTATGATTATACTGCTACTATTAATGCTGCAATAGCTGCAAATGCTGATGATGATTATACTGCTACTGTTAATGCTGCTGCTGCAATAGCTGCTGCTGTTGCTGCTGATTATACTGATACTGTTAATGTTACTACTACTACTACTGCTGCTGCTGATGATGTTAATGTTACTGCTGCAACTACCCTTACTATAACTACACTTCTGATGTTGCCGATCTAATGATGATTATGCTTCTGCAGTGTCTCCTGCCACTGCTGCTGCTGCTGCTGCTGCTGCTGCTATGATTGTGACGATACTGGTACTGTTACTATTTTTTCTTTTACAGCTCGTGCAGAACTGGTACCACCCAATGCAGTATTGATGACGGAGGCCCGAACCCCAATCTTCTGAAGGGAGCTTTGGTCGGCGGACCCGACAATAATGACAACTATGCCGACAATCGACACGATTACGTAATGAACGAGGTTGCATGCGATTACAATGCCGGATTCCAGTCGGCACTAGCAGGTAATTGTCTCCTTATTCTATATTATATTACAAGTGAAAAGTAAACATATTCGAATTTACTTACATTGAGTTATATAGGGAAATGTAAAACTCTGTAACAGGTTATCTCATAGATACACCTTTTCCCTGGTTGGTGTCCTTTCCTTAAATACTAGAACATGAAACATAATCACACTATTCCCTGGGTGGTGTCCTTTCCTTAAATACTAGAACATGAAACATAATCACACTATTCCCTGGGTGGTGTCCTTTCCTTAAATACTAGAACATGAAACATAATCACACTATTCCCTGGGTGGTGTCCTTTCTTTAAATACTAGAACATGAAACATAATCACACTATTCCCTGGGTGGTGTCCTTTCCTTAAATACTAGAACATGAAACATAATCACACTATTCCCCGGATAATGTCCTTTCTTAGATACTAGAACATGTATCATGACCACACTATTCTTTGGGTAGTGTCCTTTCCTTACATACATAATCACATTATTCCATGGGTTGTGTCATGTCCTTAGATACTAGAACATGTAACATGACCACACTATTCTTTGGGTAGTGTCCTTTCCTTACATACATAATCGCATTATTCCCTGGGTTGTGTCATGACTTAGATACTAGAACATTTAACATGACCACACTATTCTTTGGGTAGTGTCCTTTCCTTACATACATAATCACATCATTCCCTGGGTTGTGTCATGTCCTTAGATACTAGAACATAAAACATAATCACACTATTCCCCAGGTGGTTTCCTCAGATACTAGAACATGAAACATGACCACACTATTCCCTAGGTGGTGTCCTTTCCTTACATACATTATCACATTATTCCCTGGGTTGTGTCATGTCCTTAGATACTAGAACATTTAACATGACCACACTATTCCCTGGGTAGTGTCCTTTCCTTACATACATAATCACATTATTCCCTGGGTTGTGTCATGTCCTTAGATACTAGAACATGAAACATAATCACACTATTTCCCAGGTGGTTTCCTTAGATACTAGAACCTTTGAAACATGACCACACTATTCCATAGGTGGTGTCCTTTCCTAACATACTAGAACATGAAACATGACCACACTATTCCCTGGGTAGTGTCCTTTCCTTACATACATAACCACGTTATTCCCTGGGTGGTGTCATTTCCTTAGATACTAGAACATGAAACATAACCACACTATTCCATGGGCGATGTCCTGTCCTTATATACGTAACCATACTATTTCATGGGCGATGACCTTTCCTTAGATATTACCCTCTGCCTGGATAATCTATTCTTGTCCGGAAATTACACGGAAGCCTATGTCAACATTTTTAACTTTAATTATATTTCTGCAGAAAAATGTTGATTTAAGCAAACAATAACATACAGGGAGACATGTTACATTGAGGCTAACTATTTTATGTTTCATGTTTTGTAGGACTGCTTCATTTTGCACACAACAACGACCTTCCAGCAGCACCAGCCTCGAAATGTTGAGTATGAAGACTCAGTTCTAGTATACTGTAATGCTTGAATAAAAGGCGTTTGTCCATTTATAGTTTACTCGTTGTCACTTTGATTGTGTTTATTCCATTCGTGTATAGCCATGTTATATGGATACACTGAATCAGCAGTGCGATCGTTCCGGCCAGGCCCCATATTCACCAACAAACTTAAGTCCCATTTCAAGCTGAAGCTCAAAACTCAAATATTTATTTTAGCTATAACTTGTTTAAATTGTTGTTTTTATAGTAAACTTTCAGGACAGTTGTACCGTTTCCTTATTATTATTTGTGTCCATTAAATATGATTTAAAAAATGTTTATTTTGAGTTTGAGCTTGAAATATGACAAGTTTATTGGTGAATTTGGGGCCAATAATTAGCATAATTTGTCTTGTTTTATTTGGATGGAATAGTTTCAATTACCATGCACTCTCGTTACACTTGGATACTACAATGTAGTTAACATACTAAGCTCATTGATCAACAAGTTATAGTTTTACACTCCAAAATCAATTAGTATAAACACTAGATATATCATAATATACTAGTAATAATTTCTCGGTGGTAGTACATGTAGCGGAATATGGGACATTTGTGTTACACTGGAAAAAAGAAAGAACAGTTATACGTGGACTGTCGAATATATTCTCTGATGCTCGGAGGACAGACACGACTTCTCCGTACACAGTTGTATATATTCTCCTGATGCTCGTACATGCTCGGAGAACAGACACAACTTGCCCGTACACAGTCGTATATATTCTCCTGATGCGTCTACATGTCCGGAGGACAGACACGACTTCCCCGTACATTGTCGTATATTTTCTCCTGATGTTTGTACATGCCCGGAGGACAGACACGACTTCCCCGTACACTGTCGTATATATTTTCCTGATGCTTGTACATGCCCGAAAGACAGACACGACTTCACCGTACACTGTCGTATATTTTCTGCTAATGCATGTACATGCAAGGAGGACAAACACGACTTCCTCGTACGCTGTCGTATATATTCTCCTGATGCTCGTACATGCCCGGAGGGCAGGCACGACTTCCCCGTACGCTGTCGAATATATTCTCTGATGCGTGTACATGCTCGGAGGACAGACACGACTTTCCCGTACGCTGTCGAATATATTCTCTGATGCATGTACATGCTCAGAGGACAGACACGACTTCCACGTACGCTGTCGTATATATTCTCCTAATGATTGTACATTCCCGGAAGACAGACACGACTTCCCTGTACGCTGTCGTATATATTCTCCTGATGGTCGTACATGCCCGGAGGATAGAACGACTTCCCGTACATTGTCGTATATTTTCTCCTGATGTTTGTACATGCCCGGAGGTCAGACACGACTTCCCCGTACACTGTCGTATATATTCTGCTGATGCTTGTACATGCAAGGAGGACAGACATGACATCACCGTACACTGTCGTATATATTCTCCTAATGCTTGTGCATTCCCGGAAGACAGACACGACTTCCCCGTACGCTGTCGTATATAATCTCCCGATGCTTGTACATGCCCGGACGACAGACACAACTTCCCATACATTGACGTATATATTCTCCTGATGTGTGTACATGCCCGGAGGACAGACTCGACTTCCCGTACACTGTCGTACATATTCCCCTGATGCGTGTACATATCCGGAGAACAGACACGACCTCCCCGTACTCTGTCGTATATATTCTCTTTATGCTTGTACATGCCCGGAGGACAGACACGACTTCCCGTACACTGTCGTATATTTTCTCCTGATGCTTGTACATGCCCGGAGGACAGACACGACTTCCCCGTACACTGTCGTATATATTCTGTTGATGCTTGTACATACAAGGAGGACAGAATCGGCTTCCCCGTACACTGTCGTATATATTCTTCTGATGCTTGTACATGCCCGGAGGATAGACACGACTTGCCAGTACACTGTCGTAAAAATTCTCCTGATGCTTGTACATGCCCGGACGACAGACACGACTCCCCCGTACTCTGTCGTATATATTCTCCTGATGCTTGTACATGCCCGAAGAACAGACATGACATCCCCGTACACTGTCGTATATTTTATCCTGATGCGTGTACATGCCCGGAGGACAGACACGACTTCCCCGTACACTGTCGTATATATTCTCCTGATACGTGTACATGCCCGGAGGACAGACACGACATCCCCTTACACTGTCGTATATATTCTCCTGATACGTGTACATTCCCGGAGGACAGACACGACTTCCCCGTACACTGTCGTATATATTCCCCTCTTGCTTGTACATGCCCGAGGGACAGATACGACATTCGTGTACACCTTACTAGTACAGGTGATAGATCATTTATTAGATCTCCAAGGAAATAAGCTCAAGTAAGCGATAGCTATCCGCACGACAATCATATCTACACTATCAGCATTTTGCGTACCACAGTAATTATCCACAGAAACGTTTGACTCGTACAACCGACTATTGCTTCGGCACGAGCACTGTGTACTATAATATCAGTTTATCAAGCAATTTTAGCATTTTTTAGCTCTACTGGCCAAGGGCCAGCAGAGCTTATGGGATGGTGTGTTGTCCGTCTTCCGTCGTCCGTCCGTCGTCCGTCGTCCGTTAACTTTTCTTCAAACGACTTCTCCTCAGAAACCGCTTGGCTAATTTTGACCAAACTTCACATGGATGATCCTTAGATGAATGCTTTTTAGATTTGTTAAAATTAGGTCAGCGCTACATCCAAGATGGCTGCCATTACCATATATAGTCGAAACCTTAAAAAATCTTCTTCTCCAGAACCGCTGGACAGATTTCAACAGCTTTTCTTTTAAAATGATCGCCAACGCCTAGACTATCAAGATTGTTCAAATAAAGTCCCCGGGGTCAAAAATGGCCGTGCCCCGGGGGTCCAAAATTTGTATATTGAGGTTTTGCATGTTTTTCATATAGACATGTAGGAAACAACTTTAAAAAATCTTCTTCTCTGAAACCACAAGGCACAGAGCTCTCATGTATTACATGTAGCATCAGCTTATGGTCCTCTACTAAGTTTATTCAAATGGTGACCCTGGGGTCAAATTTGTCCCCGCCCCGGGGGTCACAGTATAACATAGACTTATATAGGATATTTTTTTAAAAAATCTTCTTCTCAGAAACTGCAACAGCCAGAGGTTTGATATTTTGCATTTACTATAAGCTTATGGTCCTTTACCAAGTTTGTTCAAATGGTGACCTTAGGGTCAAATTTGGCCCCGCCCCAAGGGTCACATGTTTCACATAGACATGTATAGGGAATTCTTCAAACGACTTCTCGTCAGAAACCGCATGGCTAATTTTGACCAAACTTCAAATGGATGATCCTTAGATGAATGCTTTTTAGATTTGTTAAAATTAGGTCAGCGCTACATCCAAGATGGCTGCCATTACCATATATAGTCGAAACCTTAAAAAATCTTCTTCTCCAGAACCGCTTGACAGATTTCAACAGTTTTTCTTTTAAAATGATCGTCAACGCCTAGACTATCAAGTTTGTTCAACTAAAGTTCCCGGGGTCAAAAATGGCCGTGCCTCGGGGGTCCAAAGTTTGTATATTGAGGTTTTGCATGTTTTTCATACAGACATATAGGAAAAAAGTTTAAAAAATCTTCTTCTCTGAAACCACAAGGCACAGAGCTCTCATTTATTACATGTAACATCAGCTTATGGTCCTCTACTAAGTTTGTTAAAATGGTGACCCTGGGGTCAAATTTGTCCCCGCCCCGAGGGTCACAGTTTTACATAGACTTATATAGGATTTTTTTTTTAAAAATCTTCTTCTCGGAAACTACAAGAGCCAGAGGTTTGATATTTTACAATTATTATAAGCTTATGGTCCTTTACCAAGTTTGTTCAAATGGTGACCCTGGGGTCACATTTGGTCACGCCCCAAGGGTCACATTTGGTCACGCCCCAAGGGTCACATGTTTTACATAGACATGTATAGGGAATAACTTAAAAAATCTTCTTCTCTGAAACTGCAAGAGCCAGAGGTTTAATATTTTGCTGTTGCTATAAGCTTATGGTCCTTTACCAATTTTGTTCAAATGGTGACCCTGGGGGTCACATCTGGCCCCGCCCTGGGGTCACAGTTTTACATAAATGCTTGAATAGGGAAAAACTGGAAAAAATCTTCTTCTCGGAAACTACAACAGCCAGAGCTTTGATATTTTGCATTTACTATAAGCTTATGGTCCTTTACCAAGTTTGTTCAAATTGTGACCCTTGGGTCACATTTGGCCCCGCCCCAAGGGTCACATGTTTTACATAGAAATGACTAGGGAAAAACTTAAAAAATCTTCTTCTCTGAAACTGCAAGAGCCAGAGGTTTAATATTTTGCATTTGCTATAAGCTTGTGGTCCTCTACCAAGTTTTTTTAAATGGTGACCCAGGGGTCACATTTGGCCGCACCCCGGGGGTCACAGTTTTACATAGGCTTGTATAGGGAAAAACTGAAAAAAAATCTTCTTCTCTGGAACCACATGGCACAGAGCTGTCATGTATTACATGTAGCATCAGCTTATGGTCCTCTACTAAGTTTGTTCAAATTCTGACCCTGGGGTCAAATTTGCCCCCGCCCCGAGGGTCACAGTTTTACATAGACTTATATAGGATTTTTTTTTTAAAAATCTTCTTCTCGGAAACAACAAGAGCCAGAGCTTTGATATTTTACATTTATTATAAGCTTATGATCCTTTACCAATTTGTTCAAATGGTGACCCTGGGGGTCACATCTGGCCCCGCCCCGGGGTCACAGTTTTACATAAATGCTTGAATAGGGTAAAACTGAAAAAAATCTTTTTCTCTGGAACTGCAAGAGTCAGAGGTTCCATATTTTGCATTTGCTATAAGCTTATGATCCTTTACCAAGTTTGTTCAAATGGTGACCCTTGGGTCACATTTGACCCCGCCCAAGGGTCACATGTTTTACATAGACATGTAAAGGGAAAAACTTAAAAAAATCTTCTTCTCTGAAACTGCAAGAGCCAGAGGTTTAATATTTTGCATTTTGTATAAGCTTATGGTCTTCTACCAAGTTTGTTCAAATGGTGACCCATTGGTCACAGTTTTACTTAGGCTTGTATAGCACACACATAATTATTAGATTTGTGATGAATTGCATTATATTCACAGATTGAGAGGTTATGTTGACTAAAAAAGCAAGAAATACAAAAAATCAAGGCAATGTTAATAATATTTTACATGTATTTTATGTAAATGCTTGATACAAACTTCAAGATTAAGGTGTGTGACAGTGTCCCTTTAGAAATGAATGTAAAAACTACAAGATTTATAACCAGAACATAAACTGCAATACGAACCAGGAGGTAAGTATACTTACTCACTGACGAAACGTACAATGGCCCGGGTAGGGAACGTCGAATGGTCACAGTACGAATCGCCTATTTACCTGGGTACGAACCGTCAAAGGTACGATACGTACATAACTCGGCTTTTATCCCCAACCCATTTTTAAAACAGGACGCCATATTGTAAGTATGCGGATATAAATATCATTTGCCAGAGAAAAGTGCATTTACGTACATTTCACGATGGTTTTCGTGGTTGGAACGTGCGTGAATATAATTAAACGTTCCTTTTATTAAATTATATTAGTGGTTCTGATTAATTCTTGCGTGTAAGTTATAATAGCCGTTACAATACAAACGTATTGTGTATTCGCGAAAATTTCGGAAGTTCGCCAACGCCACAATTTTACATTCATTACTGCGTCTTCCCATCATATTAACACTACAGTTTGCATTGAAATTGTAATTATTATATGTTATTAAATGTTCAAGATGAAATTGTCTTTGTTTGATTCTGGTCTGAATTTATGATAAAAAAACACCTTCCCCACCCACTTTGCTCCAAAGCCTGACCTTCGTGGCTATTAGAAGTGTTTTTTAACAGGTTTGGATTTTCTACGATTTTTCACTGCTGTTACGCCATGATGCCATTGTTCTACATCCATGGAAAATGTGTTTGAGGTAACATTGAACAAATAATCTCTACATTGACATGGGGCCGCTTCTCAGCTAAATAGAAAGTATAACATCCGTCACTTTTTGGACAAATAATTTATTCTTTTAATTTCTGAGTGTTTAGTTATAATATACAGCAAGGACATAGCAGAGATAACTTCAAGATTGATGCTTTCTGGAAATTTATTATATCTCCACATTTGTATCAATGTTTTTGATCCTCCTTAAGTCACATGGTGAAAGTGCTATGTCAAAACAATCGCATTCGTAGTTGCAAGTCCTGGTGAAGAAAGGATGTGAATTTATTTCGAAAGTACAAAGTTTTGTCTCCATAAAAATGTGATTTTTAGCTCGACTATTCGAAGAAAAAGAGAGCTTATGTACATGTAATCACCCCGGGGTCGGCGTCCCACATTCAGGTTTGCGTATCTGTATCTATATCTCTTACATTTCTTATCCTAGCACAACCAAATTTGGCCATGGGCTTTCTTATAGCATTATCTTAAGGGCTGCATAAGCAATTTTGGTTCCTGCAACCCAAATTATGATATGATAAAATGTGTCCCATTTCACATAAAATTTTGCGTGTAAGCTGTGTTTGCAAGTCTATATCCAGTCTTCGAATTAGCCCGAAGCCCGGGGCTAGTAAACTGTCATTCGGGCTAGTGATTTTTTTAAAATGTATTTAGTCGGAAAAGGAAAATGTACGGGTTTTCATCGAGCCTATGAGAATTCGGGCTAGTGACTAGGGTTGGATACCGGTACCCGGTATCGGTACAGTACCGAATAGTTACTTCAAGAAGTACCGGTATATACCGTTTCGTAAAGAACCGGTTCCGATCTCGGTATTTCCACAAAAATGAATGCGAAATTCTTATCAAATTGCAGGTAATAAAACAACACAACATAAGCGAACACGGCGGCAGCGCGGGTCTAAACTGAAGGTTGACATTTTATATAGACACCGCTCGTTATGACGAGCTACTCGCGTGATGTCAGGCTTAGTTTTGCATTACTTTCTAAGTTGTTTAGCCTTCATTTTAGATGATGAAAATCAATAATATATCATAATAAACATTTATCGTTAATTTCATTCCATATTTGATCAGAATTAATAAATAAATTATTAAAAATAAAAGTTACGAATCCACGGAGTAACGAATGTAAACAAGTCATCTATTTTCGCGAACATTAGAAAATGGTCGGTGTTGGAAATAGAGTTCGGAATTCCCATGTATGGGGTTATTTCGCAAAGAAAACTGACGGTGGAAATTGCAATATTTGCAATAAACTTGTAAGTTTTTCTTTTGAAAGTTAAGGTTTACTTTAAGAAACTTCTAGTCATTTTAGTCTGAGATTAATCACTAGTCTACTATGATTTATTTGTAATCACTAATATGTGTTTATTAGTTCACTGTTACCTGTTGGAAAAAGAAGTTTGAATACAAAGTTCCATTTACTGGCTTTGAATGTTTATATATTACAATGATTAACAAAGTTCTCCCATATACATATATTTGATTAAGTGTATCTACAATGATAAAGAATGAGTATAAATCTTACCAAATCATTGCTGGTCAGATGCACTAAAAGCATGATACATGGGAAGTGGTATCAGTATCGGTATCGTTAAAATACCGTATCGTTTCGTTGGTATCAGTATCGGACCGGTTCGTGCTTAACGATATCCAACCCTACTAGTGACCCAAAAAATGTAATTCAAAGACTGTATATCTCTTACAATTCTTACCCTAACACAACCAAATTTGGCCATTAGCTTCCTTATAGCATTATCTTAAGGGCTGCTTAAGTAATTTTGGTTCCTGTAACCCCTGAGCTCCCATGGACCCCCCCTCTACCCCGCCCCCCTTTTTTTTTTTTACACATTTCTGTGTTGTTTTAGTCAATTCTTACACATGCCCCACCCCCCGCATCTTACCCCATTGCACCACCCACCACGCCCCTCCCCACACATTTTTTTTTTTTACATATTTCTGTGTTGCTTTTGTCAATTGCAACCCTCTCACCCCATCACCACACCCACCACGCCCCACACTTGTTTTTTGTTTTTTTTACATATTTCTGTGTTGTGTCAATTCTTACACATATATGTTGCTGCCCCCACCACCCCACCCCACGCCGCTCAACCAATCACCTCTCCACCCCAATCCCACCCCAGCCTTGAAACTTTTTCACCCTACACAATTCTTACACACATATGTTGCCTCCCCACACAAACCCCCAACTGACTCCTGACTCTCACACCCCCACCCCGCCCCAGACTTGAAACTTTTTTTGCTTTTCTTATTTCTTTGTTGTTTTAGTCAATTCTTACACATAGAGCCTCCCACTGCCCCCAACCCACTCCCGCCTCTCCTCCAGCTCTCCCCCACACCCCACCCCCACTTGAAACTATTTTTTTTTTACATATTTCCGTGTTACTTTTGTCAATTCTTACACATATATGTTGCCCCCTCCCCCCCCCCCCCCCCCAATCCCCCCCTTCCACCACACTAGAACTTTTTTTTTTAAACATATTTCTTTGTTGTTCTAGTCAATTCTTACACATATATGTTGCACCCCCCCCCCCCCCCCCCCCCTGCCCCACTTGAATTATTATTATTATTATTTTTACATATTTCTTTGTTGTTTTAGTCAATTCTTACACTTGTTGCCCTCTACCCCACTCCCCCCACCATCCACTCCCACCCGCACCCCACTCAAAACTCGATTTTTTTTTTTTTTTTACATATTTCTGTGTAGTTTTGGTCAATTCTTACACATAGTTATGTTGTGCTCCCAACCCCACCCCACATTATTGTAGCCTTGTTTTCTGATGGTATATTCTAATTATAAATTTATTAATTCTCCGAAAAATCGAATAGTCGAGCTGAGATGTTCTCCGACAGCTCTTGTTATAATTATTATCGTAAAATAAAATAGAATGATAAGGCTTAGAAAATTGTGTGACGGTCGTTACTAGAGTCTGCCAAAAAGAATACAGTCGATTTCGGTTATTAGCACAGCCGATTTGTCAAGAAAATATATGCGATTAACCGGAGTATTCGAATAACCTAAACTGAACATTTTGTACATGTAGTGGTGCACGTTTCTACTTTCGTTTTACTGTTCTGTTAATACTTACATAGAAACTCCATAAAAGCGAGTTAATTCTGTGTAAAATGTTTGATAGGATCATTATTGTGCATACCCGTTTTGTATTTACTGTTATTTAATAGATTTTACGCAATATTAATGCGTATTTGTTTTCTTTCAACCTGCATCGCTTTGCTATTGTTTGTAGTGTGAATTACACAGCCATGATAATAACACAAAAGCTTATTTTATTTTTCATTTATTAAGTAACCTCTATGAACTACTCAATGTCATATGCATCTCTGCCGACACTAGCAAACTGAGAGCAGTAAATAATTAACAATACATTGCATACAAACTTATTATTAAATCGTGTATGCTTATTGTCGAGCGATCATCGTCATGGCGTGGAAGCTTTACGGAAACCGCACAAAATGTCAAACTCTCTCGGTAAGCCAATTAGCACCTTTTGTCAATCTGCTTCGAGCTTATCTCTGTGACCGTGTCAATCAATTAACAGCTGCAAAATACAGGTAAATTTGACTTTCAGTATGCAATTAGCCAGATATTCGTTATGACCAGTCTTCTTGGATGGGCTGTTAAATGGATGTCTCGTGTATCGCTAATACACAAAGCACATTAAAGAACCAGGAGGCTTCTTTGGTAAGAGGAGGGTGTTGATCTGTTCTGACTATCTTCCTCTCGGCTTAGACATATAAATCTGTTCAAAAACACATGGTTAATGCATCTCATTAATACAGACAATATATTGTATTAAATTATGAACAATTAAACCGTCACTTTTTTGTGTCAAATTGTCAAACATAACTTCCGCACTCTTTAGGGTAACCAGTTTCATCAAATAAGCTGAATTTTATCCTGGTCACAATGTGATTAATAAATAATTGTTGCAGGTTTGTGGTAGTTGGAGTTACTAGTATTATAAAAGTATTGATAACATGTCTAAAACAGAAAAAGTGTGAATATGAAAAGCAGTAACGTCGTCACTTTAAACGAGTAAGATTCTGAGACTAGGGGAACTATCTCTGTATTGCAGTTTCTTTCGGCTGAAAGAATGTGTGAAACTAATCCCAAATCAGATTTTACTTGTACAAATTATAGAAAGGGTGAAGCAAAACTATGGGGAGAAAATTGTCAACATAACTGCCATCACTTTTGTGGGCTATATTATCAAAAAAAAGAGCCAAAATTGAGACCTTGGAAATTGGAGTGTGACGGGAGTTATTCTTTCCATTTAGCTGAGAAGCACCCAAGGGTACCAAGTTTGACATTGGCCTCACCAAGGCCACCATAATGCAATCTGACATTTTGTGCCACATGGCACCTCTTGTTTTTCTATTTTCAGTTAACTAACAATGCCTAGAAGGAAGAATTGGAGACGGTCGCAGGCGAGGAAGGAAGTTATTGAGAGGTGTGAGCGAGATGGGGAGCAGTTGGAAGAGGTAAGTATGGCTGTCACTGAACCATCAGATGGGGGACTAGCCCACCCTTACCCTTCATCTTTGACTGTACTAGATGAAGGGCCATCTGTGTCACTGAAAATGGGCGTCATTGAACTCTCAGATGGTGGCTTTGCCCAGCCCATGTATCCATCTGTGCCTGATACTGTTACTGATACTGTGACTGGAACACTTATTGATACTGTGACTGGAACTTTGATTGGGACTAAAACTGTGTTTGATACGCATTCTGAAATTGTGACTGAAAAGTCTGATGAAGACAATGAAGTACACTCTGATCCTTCAGAGAAGTTCCTTTATACTGCTACACTCATCAACGAACCAGCAAAGACGTTGGCAAAAAATTCTGCAACTGTGGAGGAGTATGTGCCTGAACCTTCGTCTTATCCTTGTCCTATACAGACTAATTACAGAAATAGCAAAACAAATTTGGTTGTAAGCAACTATGAAACAAATCCATTTAGATATGTGTCATTGACATTTGGGTCTTACCATCAAGCTGACCAGAGATTTTCACTTAATTCTCGTGGAAGCCAATGTACAATCAACTCCTTGTGTGCTTTGATATATTCACTGTATTGTAATTTGCAATATACAGATCTTTTAGATGATGTATTGAATGTTGGAGATCAGTTGTATAAAAGTGTTGTACATAATTTGAAATTGTGTGGTAAATTTAAGCACAGGTTGTTATGCTATGATGAAATGCCTGATCAAGTGAACATATTATCAAGAGACGTACATATTGAAAAGAAAAATATCATATCAGGAATTGCTGTTGAAATGTTTGGCAGTTCAACATTACCAACTTTACACCAATCCTTACAAACAGCCTTTCAAGCAGTAAATCATGCCTTGGTGATGATCGGAGCAATTTGTTCTGGAGTGTTTGTCAAAGATGAAATGTTCTGGTTCTTTGATTCACATTCGCATGGTAAGAATGGCTTCTCATATCCAAATGGCACATCAGTGCTAATGTCATTTAGCTGCCTAGATGATCTTGTCACTTATATGTATGCTTTGTATGACAGCATGCACATTGATTTGTCATGTCAGTATGAAATTTTACCATTGCAATTTAGATGCTTGAAAAGTGAAGACTGTATGACCTCTAAATATTTCAAAGAGCAAAATAACCAGACAACACATAAATTAAACCAGCAGTCATGCAGTCAGAATAAAAGGAACAATTTACCATTTGGAGCTAAAGTAATGCTTTATGGCTCTTTCAATCAAAGTGATGATCGTTTTTGTGAAATTTCACGGGGTAGTCAGTGTGTTGCAAATGCACTCTCTGCAATCTTGTTTTCCTGTTATTCAGAAGTTGATAATTCTATAGAATTGGACACCATCCTTTCATTTGGTGATTGTCTTTATAGAAAAATTGTTCAAAATTTAATTGCTAATGACAGATTTAGAAGCCATCTTTTGTGCTTTGATGACTTGCCAGATACGGTAGAATTTCACTCTGAAGAGATAACAGTCTAGAAAGGAAACATTGTCAGTGGAAGTCTCATAGGTTGCATTAATAGTATAAGTTTACCTACGCTGCATGTTGCTATTCAGACTGTGTTAAATGAAAATTCCTCCAGTTTGGTAATTGTTGGTGCAGTATGTTCAGCTGTCTTCTATAACAACGGACTTTTCTACTTCTTCGATTCACATTCCCATGGACAAAATGCTCTGTCTGCTCTAGATGGCTCCTCTATATTAATAGGTTTTGAAATTATTGATGATTTGGTAACTTATATGTATGCCTTTTATTCTAGTCTGAATATTGATTTCTCTTCACAATTTGATGTTATGCCAATTGATCTGAAAAAATCGTCATTTGCTTATGACTTGATGATGCCAACTGTATCTGCAGATCAAACAAATCTCTTACATAATTACTTCCAAGACCAATAAACTAAGGCCTTAAGAAAACATGCTTCTGATATTGACAGGCATTCAAGCAAAGACAAAAGCTCTTACATGAAAACCTACATGAGAAAACGAAGACAAGATCGTTTAATTAGAGCAAAAGAAAAAAATCGCGAGCTAAAGAGTAAACGGAAAGCCAGAAAAGATCCGATTGTAAAGTCAGCAGAAAAAACTAAGAGACAGGAACTACGTCAAGATCCTTTAATTAGAACAAAAGAAAAGAATCAAGAGCTAGAAAGTAAAAGGAAAGCCAGAAAAGATCCGATTGTAAAGTCAACAGAAAAAACGAAGAGACAGAAACTACGTCAAGATCCTTTAATTAGAACAAAAGAAAAGAATCAAGAGCTAGAGAGTAAACGGAAAGCCAGAAAATATCCGATTGTAAAGTCAACAGAAAAAACGAAGAGACAGAAACTACGTCAAGATCCTTTAATTAGAACAAAAGAAAAGAATCAAGAGCTAGAGAGTAAACGGAAAGCCAGAAAAGATCCGATTGTAAAGTCAGCAGAAAAAACAAAGAGACAGGAACTACGTCAAGATCCTTTAATTAGAACAAAAGAAAAGAATCGAGAGCTAGAGAGTAAACGGAAAGCCAGAAAAGATCCGATTGTAAAGTCAGCAGAAAAAACGAAGAGACAGGAACTACGTCAAGATCCTTTAATTAGAACAAAAGAAAAGAATCAAGAGCTACAGAGTAAACACAAAGCCAGGCAAGATCCTTTAATTAGAGCAAAAGAAAAAAATCAAGAGCTACAGAGTAAACGGAAAGCCAGACAAGATCCGATTTTAAAGTCGGCAGAAAAAATGAAGAGACGAATATTGCGTGAAGATCCTCTAATAAGAAATCATGAGGCTAAACTTGAATTGAAATCGAAACAAAAGAAACGAAATAATGCATACTACAAAGCTATTGCATGCGAGAAAAAGCGTCTATCTAGGTCTTTTATATCTTTTAGGATACAGGAAATGTCCAGAGAGAATCAGTCTTTACGAGAAAAGCGAAAAAAGGCAGATTTTCAAGCCAATGAAAAGAATTTGCGAGAAGCAAGAAAATATGGTTCTGAACTAAATGAATGTATTTCGAAATTCAAACAAACCATTTCCACTGGACCTGTCTATGTCTGCACCTGTTGTCACCAGACATGGTTTAAACATTCTGTACAATCTGCAAGCACAGTTTCTAACCATCTTGATCGATCATTTGTACAGCAGCATTTCACAAAATACTTATCTGTCGATGATAAAGAGTGGATATGTAAAAGCTGTTCTAACAACTTAAAGAAAAATAAAACCCCCAGTCTTTCAGTTGCCAACAAAAACACATTTCCAATTAAGCCTAAAGAACTTGAGTTACATCAGTTAGAAGAGAGGCTTGTTGCATTAAGAATTCCATTCATGCAAATTAGAGAACTTCCTAGAGGTGGGCAGCTATCTGTGAAAGGAAATGTTGTTAATGTGCCAGTTGATATCCAGCCTGTCATTGAAAGTTTACCTCGAGCTTTTGACACACAAGTAACTGTGCCAGTGAGACTAAAAAAGAAACTTTCATACAAAAAATGTGACTTTACTTAAAATGTACGTCCATTACAAGTTGTCAGCGCTCTTCATTGGTTGATGAACCATAGTGACTTGTACAAAAATTCTGGTATCCATATTGATGAAAACTGGTTGCAAAACACAACTGAAAATTGCTCAGAAACAGTGCAAGAGTTTTTTGGAAGAACTAATATGGGCGAATTCCCTCCTACAGATGATGTTACTGAAAAAACAGAAAACGTAACGAGCACAAACGAAAATGACTATGAATCTGATCATTTTAGTGAAATTGATGAAAAATGAAAAAGTTGTTGGTAATAGTGATACAATTATTGACTCAGCTGATCCAACGACTGACACTATTTACACATTTGCACCTGGCGAAGGACAAATACCCATAAGTTTATATCAAGATACCAATGCTGAGTATTTATCATTTCCATCAATATTTTGTGGTCAAAAGAGACCTGAAAATGAAGACAGATCTGTTCCTGTTCATTATAGTGACATATGCAAAATGGAGCTTCGCCATGTTGACAGAAGGGTGGCATCAAATGTTCCAAATGTTTTCTTCAAAATGAAAAAATTGCAACTGAAACAAGTTTCAGACAAAGTGCATCTAGCTTTAAGAAGATGTAAAACAGAAGGCAAAAAACTTACGGTATCCCAGGTTTTAAAACCAGAATGTCGAGAAAACTTAGTAAATCTTGATGAAGGCTTTTATATTTTTCGAACTTTGAGGAGTTCGCCACCATACTTGGAAGCTCGGAAGAAAGATGTTTTTGCTATGATACGCCAATTAGGTTTGCCTACATGGTTTACTTCGTTGTCCTCTGCAGATACACGATGGGTTGATTTGCTGAAGATTTTATCAAAACTTAATAGCGGTAAAACTCTTAATGATGACGATGTTGCGAAAATGACTTGGGCTGACAAAACCAAGCTTGTTCAAACTGATCCAGTGACATGTGTTAGATACTTTGACCACCGTGTACAGGAGTTCGTAGGAACTGTACTTAAAAGCAATCATGAACCTTTGGGAAAAGTCAAAGATTACTTTTACCGTGTTGAATTCCAACAGAGAGGGTCTCCACATATTCACATGCTTCTTTGGATTGAAGATGCTCCACAATATGAAACACACACAGATGAAGAAGTGGTATCATTCATTGATCAGTATGTTTCGTGTTCAAACATTGATGACCCACTTGTTGACTTTCAAGTACACAAACATTCACGATCATGCAGAAAAAAAGAAAAAGCAGTTTGTAGATTTGGATTTCCAATTCCACCAATGAAAAAAACAGTTATTCTGGAACCACTTATTGCAGATCAAGCTGACACCAAAAAGTACAAAGAACTGTTTGTTTCAATCCAACAAAAGTTGAATGAGATAAAAGAATGTGATTTATCGTTTGAGCAATTCTTGAAACAACTGAACACAGATGACGAAGATTATCTTAAAGCTGTTCAAAGTTCATTAGATGGACCCAAAGTGTTTTGAAAAGGAATGTTGCTGAGGTGAGAATAAATGCCTACATGAAACCCATTCTGAGAGCTTGGGGAGCCAATCATGATCTTCAGTTTGTTTTGGATCCGTATGGATGTGCTGTATACATAGTATCATACATCAGTAAAGCCCAAAGAGGAATGAGCATCCTTATGAATGAAGCATGTAAAGAAGCAAGAAAAGGAAATATGGATTTAAAGAAGCAAGTAAGACATATTGGTAACAAATTTTTGAATAGTGTTGAAATTAGTGCACAGGAAACATGCTACCTTGTTTTACAACTTCCAATGACCAAAGCTACAAGAGATGTAGTATTCATAAACACTTCACCACCTGACAAACGTACATTCCTTTTGAAATCAAGGGAAGCGTTGGAAAAAATGGCTGAAAATTCAACAGAAATCGAGGCAGACAATATAATTAAAAGGTATTCAAAAAGGCCAAAGCAACTTGAACATTGGTGTCTTGCTGATTATGTATCACAACTTGAAATCATATATCCAGCATCTGATGACATGTTTCATGAAGAAAATGAGCATAATGATGATGAAAGAAATGAGCCTGAAGAAATTCATCCAGACATGTTAGTTGAGGAAGGAATACAAATCACGTTGAAAAGTGGCATCAGAATTAAATCCAGAAAAAAACCTAAAGTATTACGTTATGTTCCTTATTCACTAAAAGTTGATCCAGAAAACTATTACAGAGAAAAACTGTTATTATTTCATCCATGGCGTAATGAGAGTGAAGATGTTTTAGGTGCACATAGTTCTTATGAAGATCATTACTTTGCTTTGAAGAATTTCATAGACTTTAAAGTCAAAGAATATGAGAAAAATGTTGATCAGTTAAATGAGGCAATGAAAAGGGCTGCTGATGACTTGAACTTCGATGAAATAGCACCAAGCAATGAGCAAAGAGAATCAGATGATCTGCAGATGGGTTCGGTGGCAAGTGAGCAGTTTGTTTATTTTGATCCAGATCGTCCGGAAGTACAACGTCAGTATGACATAGGAAATGATATTGGTGCTTCAGTAGCATTGGTAGATATTACTGTTAATACTAAACGAATGTCTGATGCAAATTATAGATCTCTTGTACAGTCGCTAAATAGAAAGCAACACGAATTCTTCCAGCATGTTCTGCAAAGTGTCAAACAAAACCTGGAGCCTTTGCATGTATTTCTATCTGGTGGTGCAGGTGTTGGAAAATCAGTAGTTGTCTCGGCTTTACATGAAGCATTGTTGCGACATTTGTCTACTTCGGCAGGTGACAATCCTGATGTATGCAAAGTACTTTTATGTGCACCTACTGGAAAAGCTGCTTTTCACATAAGTGGCATGACTATCCACTCAGCATTTCGTATCCCTGCTAGTCAAGGCTACTGCATCAAACCATTAGACAGTGACACACTTAACACCTTGCGAACCATATACAGAGATCTCAGTGTTGTAATGATTGACGAAGTTTCAATGGTTGGACACAACATGCTGATGCTAATCAATCACAGGCTTCAACAAATTAAAGGTTCAACTTTATTTTTTGGCGGTGTTCACATGATTCTGATTGGCGACTTGTTTCAGTTGAAGCCTGTTATGGATGGATGGATTTTTGAAAACTTAAAAAACGGCTTCGGTCCTCTTGCAACAAATTTGTGGCAGGAATTATTTGCAATGCATGAACTTGACGAAATCATGAGACAAAAAGATGACAAGGAATTTGCAGAGATTTTGAATAGATTACGTGAAGGAAAGCATCAACAAAGCGATATAGAAGTTCTTAAAAAGCGTGAAATAAAAACAACAAATCCAAATTATCCAAAGAATGCTATTCACCTTTTCAGCACAAATGCCAGCGTTGATTCATTTAACAAGGAAGCATTCCAATTATCACCTAGTATAAAAACTGTCACAACAGCTTTGGATACTGTAATAGGAGATGATAGTAAATCTGTAAAAGAACAACTGATTTCTAGGTTGCCAAATGATGCCTCAAAAACGGCTGGTTTGCAAAAGAAACTAGGTATAGCTGTTGGAATGACGTATGATCTATGTGCAAATCTTGATGTTAATGATGGATTAGCCAATGGTTCAAGTTGTTGTATTAAATTCATAGAAAGCAAACAACAAAATACAAATAGACCAAGTATTGTTTGGGTAAAATTCTATGACCAAAACGTAGGTTCTGAATGGCGTGCTAAATACAGACATTTATATCATATTGGTATTGATCCTTCTTGGACACCCATTTTTGATATCAAAAGAAACTTCGTTTACTTCAGAAAGACATTTCTGAGGATTCAATTCCCACTTCGCCAATCTGCAGCCAAAACCATACATAAATCACAGGGTGACACTTTAAATGAAGTTGTTATTGACATGTCTGGTACACGAATCTTTTATCATGCTCACTACGTTGCCATTAGCAGAGCAAAAACACTACAGGGTCTCAATATTTTGAATCTAAATGAAACAAAGATATCAGTGTCTGAAAAAGTCAAACAAGAATTGACTAGGTTACGAAATGAACAAGTTCTTGCTTTGTGTTATATTCCACTATATCAGATTCACGACACTCTGGCAAAACTTGTGTTTTTGAATACTCGATCTTTGAAAAGTCATAAAGATGACATTTTCCAGGAACCAAATGTTCAAGATGCAAACATGATTTGTCTTGTTGAAACGTGGCTTACTGCTGAAGATGAAATGCATACTTTGAATGTACCAGGATATCAGCTATTCAGAGCAGACGGTTACCAAAGTGGGAACACAAGACCTCACCGGGGTATTGCATTGTATTTTAAAGAAGGTATCCCTGTTGTTCAAAACAAAACACTCATTCAGCAAGATTTTGAAATTGTTCTGACAGAACTTTTGTTTGACATGAGAAGAGTAATTGTTGTTACATTGTACAGGTCTCCTTCATGTTCAATAAGTTCCTTGAAAAAACACTTACTCGAATTTGTGTCACCAGTCACATACAATACAGAATTTGTAATTCAAGGTGACTTCAATTCTGATATCTTACAAGAACATACAGTCAGTGCCTTCATTGAAGAACAATTTCATTGCAAGCAAGTTGTTCAGAAAGCGACTCATGATTCAGGATCGCTTATTGATCATGTTTACTCAAACATTGAATCCATCAAAAATGAAGTGATAGAATGTGTTTGGTCAGATCATGCATTAGTTTATTCTGCTATAGCTCATTAAAGACTCATTCATCACAGATTGTATCTAGAAAATTGACAATAAACAGCTTATGATTTTAAAAAACAACAATATCCATTTGATGTAGTAGTACTCTATTCTTCAACCCACCTGTGTAAAATTATTCCTACTTACTGCATAATGCAGTCAGTAGGAATAAGGCGGTTTATGTCGGAAATGGGTTGACCGCCACTTTTCAGTAAACATGTAATCAAACTTGGTAAGGAGACCTATTAAGAGACCTCCTAGAGCACTATATTCATCACCATTTCATTCCCCAATGTATTGTTTTAAATTACAACACTACTGTATTAAAAGACCACCTATGTTAATAATATTACTCTTCTATCGACAGATCTCTTCATAAACTTGGTCTCTGAACACAGGTTTTTACTGCACTTTAATTGCTAACTGACCACATCAATGCATTTGTTATTATGAACTTTTGTGTATTAAGAAGATTTTGTTTTAATTATTACAGTTTGTTATTCATATATTTTCTTTATGCCACCACCACCAAATGGTGAGGATGCATATAGTATTAGACATGTCCTTCCATCTGTTCGTCCTGAACATTTTGTGTGTTTATTTCTTCTTACAGTTTTCAACCGATTGTTTCAAAACTTTACAGGATGCTTATCCATCAAGACATGCATATCACTTCACCAACAAAATCAACCTTGTGTTAGCAAAATTAAGGCCCCTTTTTCTTAAGATTTGTGCGGATTGTATTTAATGGGGGCATTTACGTCCCATGGACACATTCCACTTTAAACTGTATCCTGCATAATTGGATGTTTCTGATGCTAGAAATGAAGGTTATTGTTATAAACATCATCAGTGTATTATACTTTTTTTTAACTGTACAACAAAACGTAAAAATATGACTTCCCATTTTTTTTACATATTGTGTCTTAAGATTAAATCTGTCATTTCACTATATCATCAATAATCATTAATATGCTCCCCGTGTGGGTGCCAGAGTATAATACAACCACAGCAAATCCCGCTACAGGCAAAGGGGTAGAACATCACCTTCATGTTCATTTTGTCATTTTTTATCATGCTCATTCAAAGTTTTCTTCATGACTGACACCACATATGCAAATGTGGAAACGTGGCTCCAGCGTAAATGGAGTGCCTACAATAGAATTTGGACCCTGGCATGTTCATCCCTGTTTGGCGTCGTCTAACCTTTCTTGTGTTGGTGCGCCGTTAAAACCCAGTTCAATTCAATTTATTACAAATTTTAAATAAACCCTAGTCCAATATTATTTCAACTTAAAATTTGTATGCATATATTTAAATAAGATGTAAAAAAAAAAAAGAAAGAATTTAATTGAATCATATTATCTGTAAAGTCGCTTCATGCAACACGTTTTTGTCGTGTCCTTCATTATAGCCCTGCTTTCATAAAGTGAAATGGGGTATATATTGTAATCACGTTGTCCATAACGTCGCGTCACGCAACACATTTTTGTCGTGTGCATCCTTTCATATCGCATCCCATAACTACCATTTCTCAAACAGTTTTGAATCGGTTGTTCCTAAACTTCATATACACACAACAACTGATGACCTTATGTCCCTCTCTATCACCCATTGTTAATTAACAAATTATGGCCCTTTGACTTTGTTTAAGCGAAGGTATTCATCACCTTCAGTGATAGTTCTAGTTTTATCTTAGATATTCTACTGTAGCCTAGGGTTAAATTATCTATTATTGAAGCAATATCATCAGCAATTAATAATATGCCAAATACGATTGTTTTGAACTTTTCTATTAATACGTGGTCACGATTCGTAAATATGGAAGTCATGTAGAACAGTTTAAATAAATCTGTGACTTTAAAAAAAAGAGCAGTGGCAAAAAAACAATAACGTGGCTCCAGCGCAAATGGAGTTTCTACGATAGAATTTGCAGCAACTCTGCAGTTCACGGTGAGAATGTTCTAGGCCCATTTTCCATATTTTATCTCGATGTACATGGAAGATGAGCCTGGCATGTTCATGCCTTTTAGGCGCCATATAACTTTTTTATGTGTTGGTGCGCCTTAAAACCCCAATTCAATTCAATTAAACACAAGTCAAGATTATCTTGTGTCACTTTAAATACATCAGCTGTTATCAAAGTTTTATGATTAATATAATGATAAAACATGATTAATTACATCAATAACATACTTTGTATACTAGGTAGTATTATTAGTCTTATTTGTTAGCTTGTTCAGATGTTAGCTTTACTTGTATTATCATTTTCCTGTATAATGACACCAAGTTCGGCGAAGATAACGTGAAAGACTGTAATATGAAGATAGCGATACGGTCAGATTTCAAGCACCTGGTCTGTGAACACTTGATTACAATGCAATGCACTTTTAATAGAAAAGGATTCTTCACATTATCAAACATTAAAGCAATGGTAATATTATATTGTTTTAGATGGTAACGACAGTCAAAAAAGAACATAGTTTTACAACATCTTTGTCACTTAAATTTCTTTGAGATGAGAGAACAGCTTTGCCATTAAATGAAAACGAGAAAAAAGGTCCTATAGAAACCACAGCACCCAAACACAATGACATCGTACTAGAAAGAGCAAATTAAATATACAGTGAAAAGGACAGTGCGCAACACAAATAGTGGTGAAGACGGTTGTCGACTTGAAACGGTCAGCAGCCAGATAACGGATAACAGTTTCGACATAACAGCTGTGACGTTACATTACATTTCTCAGCATAAAAGCTTGGAAATAAAGCTTTGGTTTTACATGACATTTCTCATCAAGAACAGCTTTACGAAAGTCAACATTGGTTCTTGATGAACATATAATGATCGCACATATCGTCAACTGCAACAGGCAATATCAGGATGTAAACATTGAAGAAGTCTATCCACAAACAGAATACATTGATTTCAGTTAGTTTCAGAACTGTGGTAATTGTTTACACATGAAGATAGAATATAGTAGAGCTATGCAAGGACATATTAATGTTTTGTTCCAGAATTACTGAAGCATCATCGGTAGCGCATACAACTTCAAGCGTGATAATTAAGCTTCCAAAGTTGCACAAGAACTATTATGCTGTAAAACCTATTGCTTTCAAGTATTGTTCAACAAGATTTATACAAAATGATTTATTCCAAACAGACTATCCACCAGCATTTCCATATTAAAAAAGTCATTCTGCAAACACAACTGAATTCATATCGTTGAAGACCATATATAACCCAACCTCATCATGGAAGGAAACATCTAGTGTTGTGTTCAGTATAAGTGAAGAAGTGTCATAATTGAAAGTGCATATATATTCCAAGTGTGACCATTCCAGGATCGCAAAACTTATTCTGTGCCATAAACGCTTACAGAAATAACCTCAACCAAAGCTATAGAGAACTGGACATGATAACTGGACATCCAACAAATGAAAAGGAACTTTTAACCACTTCTACAGAGATGATCTGAAAAGTATAGAAATAGAAACATATATATACATGCAATTACAGTTTTTACCATCAATTCAATGTTTGTGATATAGACAAAAAAACCTAACAGTTTACATAAAAATGGAACAGTTCAAATCGATGAAATCTCAGAAATAGTTATATTTTATGTTCACTTCAATAATCCCCGGGTGTGGTTGCCCACCCCATTCATTTTTTATCAAACTCATTCAACGTCTTTATCATGACAGTGCTTATGATGACACCGCGTATGCAAATGTGAAAATGTGGGTCCATCATAAATGAAGTAAGTACTATAGAATTTGCAGCAACTCTGCAGTTCTGAAGGTAATAAAGTTCTAGGCCCATCTACATATTTTACCTTGATGTAAATTGAGAATGAGCCTGGCACGTTCATTCATATTAGGCGCCATATAACCTTTCATGTGTTGGTGCACCTTAAAACCCAATTCATTTCAATTCAGTTCAATCCATGTACACTTGAATAAAAACATGGTCATCATGTCATTTATAATACTGACTGGTTATTCGTTTATTTTTGTTTCATCATATTTCTTTTTTCAAATTGAAGTTGTGCATGTCTAAAGCAATATACAAGTACATGCCTGTCTCAATTTTTTTTGCATTTTGTTTTGCCAAAGCACAGAACATAATGGATAGCACAATTTTTAATATTATTTACCATCTGAATCCATAATGTTTCTTGCATTTTTTTATGGCAAAGCACAGAAGAAAACTACAACTGTATGTCCTTAATAATATATTTGCATTCTTTTGGGTACATTTCGAAGAGTCACAAAAACATCAATTCAGTGTTTCACTTGTGCCTTTTTATATGAACAGCTTTGTCATATAGAAAACTGTTGCGCATCATGAAAAAATACATCTGAAAATTCATCATTTCCTTCATCATGATCCCTGCATTGTTTCAGGTGCCATGTCGCTCACGTCAAAAGAGCAGTGGCAGAAAAATAAACATGGCTCCAACATAAATAGAGTTTCTACGATAGAATTTGCAGCAACTCTACAGTTCAGGGTGAGAAGATTCTAGGCCCATTTTCCATATTTTATCTCGATGTACATGGAGGATGACCCTGGCATGTTCATGCCTGTTAGGCGCCATATAACCTTTCATGTGTTTTGTGCACCTTAAAACCCAATTCAATTCAATTCATCATTTGCTCATGAAGTAAAACAGGAGGACTGCAAATCCTGCTAAGGCAGAGGGCTGGAAGCTCAATTCATGTTCATTGTCTTTTTTGTCATGCTCATTAAAGGTTTTCATCATGACCCTGCATGCGAACATGACTGCATCGTAAATGGAGTCTCTAGAATTTTCAGCAAGTCTGCAGTTGTACTAGTTAGGTGATTCCAGGCCGATTCTCCATATTTTATCTTGATGTAAATGGAGGATGAGCATGGCATGTTCATCCCCGTTTTTGTCATATAACCTTTCTTGTGATCACAATTCAGTTCAATTTAACTAATGAGTGATAGGAGAAAAACATCTTCTTATATCAATGTAGTATTTACAACAAAATTATAAATTTCAATATATGAAGGGTAGATTTGCAATGTCATTTTCTGTCAATGCCATTTATGTCACATTTTTTGATGGTATACTGTAAAACCCATTTCTACTTGATTAATTAGCATGTTGGCATGTACCATTAATTCTGATACCGTTAACTGATGTTACAGATGTTCATTTTTGTTTATCTTTAGATAAGTGTTAAAATAAATTAATATACTTAGCATTGTGTGTACTGTTCTTTGTTAAAGCCAATATATTATACTGTTTTTTTCTTATTTTGTCTTTATGTAAAAGTACATTACATACTAAAATTTACAGCAAAATTTAAGAAAGTCATAAATTGTAGTACGACTCGACTCATCAATGGTATAACAGCCAGTAGAGCGTTCACAGGCCCTCTTGGGCCTCTTGTTTCATTTTACAAACATGTGTTGTATATTTATTTATTTGAAATTGTAGGCCTGGGATTGTTTGATAGAAACCCACACACTATATTACATTAAACATTAAATTGCGCTAACTGTTATGGCATCTTTAGCCAGTATAGCGATACAGGCCATCGTTTGACTTCTTGTTACTCAACTTTTTACTTGCAGATAATAAAATAATTGAATTTGTAAGCTCAAAAATGAGTACAAGTATGAATATTACCTCTCCAACAGTTGTCATGTTATGACCAATGGGTTATGTACTATTAGTAAATAAGAGCGCCACCTTAGACTTTTATTTGAAAAAGTATTTCCTAAGTGTCTTGTCAATATGACCTTGACCTGAAAACGTGTGCCCTAAAAAAAACCCGGATCATCCTTGTCCCATGGACAGACTATGTATGAAGTTTCATGATTCTGTATATGTAATATTTCATGAGTTATCGTATGTTATTCAAATGGTTGAAAGAAGGACGGACAACGCCATACCGTAATATACAATAATATAGAAAATCCTGAAACATCCAACTTCCTACTATCATTCGCGTTTTATGTTAAAGGGACACTATATAATCTTTATTTATTTTAAAACTCACGGCGTCCCGTTAGTTTTTCTACATAATAGTTCGAAGCAAATTGTTTTTGAATATTACTATAGATATGAGTATTGGCTATGTTGCACCATAAATGTTGTTATACCTATAGTAGAATAACGAAGAACAAATGAAAACCCAAATTGTATTTAGTTATATGCAAGCAAATTTAAAGTCCACAATTTTAATGATACTCAGTTAATATATCGAGATGCTATTTTTAATTCTTGATGCATACTTCAAGATTGCCATGTGTCCCTTTAATGTTATGTTATTGAGACGAACAGATCTATACGTAACTTATATCCAATGAGATTAGAGCAATAATGCGTGCCTTCTACTATTTTATTCCGGGAAGAGACACACAGTAATCTGGGAAGTGACACACAGTAATCCGGGAAGTGACACACAGTAATCCGGGAAGTGACACACAGTAATCGAGCATTTGTATCAAGGTTTCTAAATATTTATGTGTGGTTGTAAAATATAGAATTTTTCAATAATTTCCATCGATAAAATAATTTATTTATTTCAACTTTCAAGAAATTATGGTGATTGAAACTATAATAATTTCCTAACGCCCTCATCCGTTCGTCCATTCGTCCATTCGTCCTTCCGTCTGAAACAATCATGTTTCAGTAACAACTTTGAAAGAACAGAAGGGATTTCCATGAAACTTCACACAACTGTTAACCACATTGAGAAGTTGTGTCACGTGCAATTAATGGGTTCGTAGCTCAAAAGTCAAGGTCACACTTGGAGGTCAAAGGTCAAATTTCGTCCATTTTTTCGTTCGTCCTTCCGTCCGAAACAATCATGTCTCAGTCATAACTGAAGGGATTTGCAAGACACTTCACACAACTGATAATCGCAAAGAGAATGTGTGTCGTATGCAATAATCGGGATCGTACCTCAAAGGTCAAGGTCACACTTGGAGGTCAAATGGTTAAATGAGTCGACATTTTTGGTGGCATTTGTCACTTATTGGTGACATTTCTGGTTTAGTTTCCATTTTCTTGTTATAAAATTGCGTATGGGTACATTTGCACCGTATTCCATCATTACTACACAACACTTTTGTTCGATTTATTTTCGAATAAACTCTTTTCAAACTTGCTTCATTCTGTTTTAAAGCTGTGTTGCACGTGCATTTGTGTTCACTCATTTCCGAGAAATTAATATATTTTGACAAAACATCTATTGAGTGATCTCTAGACTTTCTAAATCAAGCTAAGCGCATGACATTATAAAGTCACGTACTCAGCGTGATGTAAATTAAAGCATCTCAACTGAGAGTCAAGTACTAACTTGCGTCTTCTACAACTGTATTCGGAGAATCGAAGTAACATACAATTATTAAGCATGTGTATATGAAATGAATTGCATTGACTGTTGTTTGACGGCTCATCAACATATTATATGTTGTTTGGAGCCGCCCAGAGAGGGATGGGAAAATACGAGGGGCGTTCATTATATAATGCAACTATGGTCCTAAATTTTAATTATGGTCCATTGTTGTAGTTATTAATTTATCAAGTTTCAGATACTTCCATCCAATAAAAAAAATGTTTTTTGAGTGCAACTCCCCTCTGCAATATTAACAGAATGGTATACCCAAACAGATTTCTGAACTAAAAGTAGCACAAGTTCAAATTATGTGCCTCCGCGTACATAAATAGTGCCTCCGGGTTCGCTTGAACTGAATGTAATGAGAAGAACAGACTTAAACTAAGACGAACTATGCATGTAATAGGAAAACAATAATATTACAAATATACAATATATCTACAGAATTTATGACGTCTTGACATCAAGGACATCACAATGTTATTAAAACCCGTTTTTTTCACTGATTGCATTTTAGGCTGGGGGCTGATGACCCCAGTCTACTGGCCCCCAACCTATAGTACTAAAAGAGGCAACAAACACGTCCAATTTAACTTGTTTCACTACGCTAGCTCATTTGTATAATGACGTCATTTGTATAAAGTAGTCCATAAATCAAGGCCGCCATATTGAATTTCAATATCGGCAATTTTTCGAGCATTTCGGACACGATTTTGGAATGAAGGTAAGTGCTTTTCATTTTCTTGTCGATTCATATTTGTTCAGATCCACTTGACACACAATATTTCCCTCCTTTCTGGGTTAATTTTCCCTCTTTTAAAGAGAAATTGATAACCATAACCAGAATTCGCGGGTCAACGGAAATTTTGCATTACGGTAAAATTAAGAAGAAAAAATCCAAATATTTTGGCAATTACCCATGTATTGTTTATTTCCTTGCTGGAATTCAATAAAAAATAATTACCTCACAGTGTATCAACCATGAAGTCTAGTTGAAAATGCACTCGAAAACCAAAACCGAAGCAGTTGAAAAAAAAATTTGTTTCAATGTTGTGTGTCCAGACACTTCATCCGATTCGTAGAATGTTATGCAGAACAATTTAAATAAAGGATCTCAGCAGGAAACTGGGCTTAAAAAATTGTTTTTAATAAAAAACGAGGCCTTTGAAAAATAAATTTACTTTCGTACCCAGGTCATTCGACCTTATTGTAGCTTTGCTCATGTTGTCTCTAACAAGCTTTTACCCATTCGCAACATCTCGAACACTGCTTCGTAGCAACATCTCTGCTTCACAGAACGACTCGAATGTAATACGCAGGTTTCCATATTGGTTACGTCATACTAGAGTGACGCGCGTCAGATTCCCACCAAAACGAATTTGCATTCAAAATCAAAGTTATCTTCAACATTTTGCAATGTCATTTAGCCGATTGCTCCATCTATAGTTTATTTACGTGAAAGTAGTGATAAAACCTTCATCTGTTTTGTAAATAACAAACATGCAACGCAAATCATACATCAACACGTGTGGCAAGCGGCCATAATGTTTATGTAGCAACAGCTTAGCAACAGTGCACTATTTTCTGTGCCGTTGCCTTCCGGCTAACAGAATGTTAAGATTTTGAACATACCGAAGCGCCGTGATACACACGAGGCGGGATCCCGAGGAATGACGGGATTGGCCGAGCGTTCACGATTGGCTTTTACCATGTTTTAGACATGTGTTAAGGGTCGTTATGATGTAAATAAAGCGAATGCTATTGTGTTTTACTGCTCTTCACCACTTATTAGATAAGGTGATGGATAAATGAGAAAAAAACACTTGTGGTGTAGGTGGTGGTTTTTAGATAAATTTAATTAATACATGATTGTGGATCTGTTTTTATATTTCAACACGTGGTTTGTGCTGCTGAAAAATCTCTGTGGTGTAAGGCAACATCCTTTTCCTTCGGGAAAGAGACCCAGGTTCGATTCCTGGCGGAGAAATCAGGCACACTTACTGAGCTGTACATATTTATAAACATTTTTTTGTTTTTTAATAAATTTACCAGCCAACATATTGAACAGGTAAGTAGAAAAAAATATATATTTGACGCTGTCATTGCAAAGCCTTTTAAGGGGAAGTTGATGTAGTGATAACGACTCTGGCTTATGGATCGGGCAAACCCAGTCCAATCTGGGGTGCTGTCGATTTTTTTTCTTTCTCTCATTATTATAATTTCTATTCTGGATTAATTTCAGGATGAATATACATTTAAAAATGGGTTGTTAGTATCCAATACAGAAGTGGTTCTGTAAATTCATAAAATTAGCAATACTATTGTAGGAAATGTTTAAAAATCACTCAGTTCCATTCCGTTAGAAAACAAACTTTAAACAACTCACCTACCACATATTTTTGTCAACGGAAGGACCAGTGAACAGGCTGTTCTCCTCAACTATTGTACGAAAGGCCCCCAGCCTTTCTGCGCTTTCAGCATTATGATTTATGTTGTTTTACTATAAATCAATCGGTGTCATTGTCTCAGTCAACGCTGACAGATTTTATGTCGTGTCGTCATCAAAGATGGTCGCCAGTGACGTCATAATGGGAATTTTGTTATGGCTAAATCTTCTTTATTTATGATCGGATTTGTACCAAACGTTTACAGATTGTAGAGTTCATGGTCGGGTTGTGCGCAAGAACGTCATATGGTATCCCGACGTCATGACGTCAGTGACGGCACACATTTCAGAAATTTGTTTAGACAAGTTGTGACGTCATGACGTCATTAAGAAGGGAAAGCCCGTTTGATCAGGATCTGACCTACCTTTGTAAAGCTCTGTACTTGTATAGGTAGTTTGCTATTAAACAACATGATCATTTTCAAATATATATAAATCTATTAGACTTATTATAACCAAATTTTGCATAGCTTCAAAAACTCTGACAGGAAAAAACCCAGAATTTTTCACCTATATACTAAAACAATCTTCTTGGTACTAAATACAATTTAAGGTCATTCTTGGTACAACATATTATCTAAGGTCATTTACACAAACCCCGCCGCATTCAGCACTTTGAGTGCTTTGATTGGAAATGGTATGGGTTTTGTAAATAGTCTTGATCATTTCCGACGCTTGATTGTAAATACAAACGTCTTGACCGTTTGTGCAGAAATAAATATGAAACAGGAAGCACGTGACCCTAATTATTATTTTTTATTAAAGTATTTCTGACTATCCGCATTTAGTTCGTCGATATAATGATGAAGTTTCCCTCTTTGTTATTTATAAATGTATTGTCTTTCTGTCTTTCTGTATATCTTGGATAGCAGGTGTTTCTGTCTCAGCCAATCAGAAATGTTACAAGAATATCGGCAAAAGTCAAACTTTGTTTAGGAGAACTGTTATAGACGTTTGTCTTGTAAACAAGCAAGCGTCGCAGATGATTTATACTAGTTTTATCAGCTGCCGAAGGCAACTGATTCTTAAATGTTTTTATTATTTGTCTATGGTTAACTGACTGTGAATCATGTAGTTGACGATAAGCATGCTTTACAACTTCAATTCAATTCAAAGAGAACTCGTCTAAAAAACTTGAATAGTATAAACACATATTTTGAAATGTTCAAGGGTTAACGTTTTGTCTGAGGGTATGAACAGTCGACTCAGTGTAAAATGCGGCAGTAGTATTTCCGGAATCTTTATGTCCGGGATGTTTGAGGAGCAGAATGAAATCGTAAGTGCAACTGAATGAAATCGCAAGTATTAGATTCAAATACATGTAACTTTTTAAAAGTATGTTCATGGATGAAGATCCATGTATCCATGAATATATAACAAGAAAGTTTAGCGTTATATCCGTTTTATTTATAATGTGGTATTTTTATTAATTTTCAAAATGGATTTCAAAAAGTTCATCAATTAGCAATGTTAAGACAGATGTTGAAGAGTTATTGCCCTTGAGTAGTGAAAAAGAAGCAATTTCAGCTTGTACACACTGTCACTTATAATGACTTCCGATTTCTTTTTATAACTTTTCATTTGAAGGATTATATCAATAAGACCTTGGGCAAATTCATAATGAACACTACTGACGCATCCATTGCTTAGTTATTGCTTTTTAGAACAGTAACGCTTTTTTCAGCTTGATAACTCCGAGATTTTCACTAATTATACAAACTGTTGTTTGCATTCCTATCAGTCCATAGACTCACAATCACAGGTGGCTGTATCGGTGTTGGGAAATAAAAAAGAATAAAAAAATAAAAATCCTCCTATCTTCGGACCTTCAGAAGTTTATTCTGTCATTCTTAAAAAAATAAATGAAAAATTAAACATTTATTTAACCAATCAAGCCAATAAATTTAATACGTGTACTAGGCTTAGTTGCAATTTTAGAAAGCATGCATTATTCTCTGATAATAAAATCATAAATAAAACTATAACACGACTTAGAATGGGATACAACCTATTACCATCAAGTTTAGGAAGACATATCATTAAAGATCTTGATACAAATTGTACTTCCTGTTCTGTCCCATTCACCACTGAACACTTTTTACTTGAATGCATGCAGTCAGCTCGATATAAAAAATTAAAGTCAAAATTACAACAAAGCGCTATACTTTTTAATCTAAATAATCTACTCGACCACAGAAAAGACATAGGCAACTGACTTTCAGCGCCCTTAGTGATTATATTAAGGCCACCCATTTCGAAAAGAAAATCTAATTTATTTACGCATTTATGACTATATTTTCCATAATTATACATATACACGTTGTAATGGCAATATTCTTGTTTGGATACATTCACAATCGATTAATAGTGTATAATCATTATCAGATGACGCGTTGGGGCGATTTTTGAGTCTGATGACAACGCAGGCGCAACGGTCCAGCACCAATCACATACTTTCATATATATAATGCTCCATGACTAAATGAGTATGGGGACTGCCCTACCTCATGGCGTCGTGGAAGTGCTTATTATATATGTCTAGCTGACTTTAGATAGGAATTACTTGATACGATTAGATCTGCCTGTACCTCTCCCAATAGTTTATTCAGAGAATAACATACTGCATAAACTTCATATGAATATTATAAACTACTTATGATCATATACAATATCTCCTATATTTTCATATAACACCCAAAATTTCGTGAGTAAGCCAGTATGAATTCTTTTGAGGGAGGACAGCGGTGCGCTTGTAATTTTAGGCACCGCTGGTGTCCCTCTATGAGGTTGAAGGCATTACTCAACATGTGATATATCTTTTGTATGTACCAATTAGGTAATAAGATTGTCTGATACTAACTTCTATCTTTGACTGACAGTATTGGTCAATATGTTTTGCCCCGCTATCTCACATAATATCTATGTATCCCTTTGATCGTTGCCCTCCCCAGTGTGACCTCCACGGGGTTTTCTATGGACGAGCAACCCTCCTCAGACCAAGGTCTCTGTCATGGAAAGAGGATTCGAATGCTGAGGAGTAGTGCCCGACGAACTGCATTGGGTATTTTTATTATTATTTATAATTTTTAATAAATATGATATATTTTTTTGAAAAAAACAGTCATTTTACAAGGGAGCAACGATCAGACATAACATGGACAATGTACATATGTAAGTAACACACCGAATATTTTTTGAACTTCTAGAGATATGTGATACATTTTACTATAATAGCTCGCTCGCCACAATTCCGTTTTTGTTTTACTAAACATAGCGGACATCAAAATTCATTGTTTGGTGACTCTTGTTGACAGCAATTTAATAAGTAGTATACCTACCAAGTTCATTGGTGTCCTTGGCCTAATACAATAGAAACAACTATAGTAGATATACACACAGTAATAAACCATAGACAATACTTACGTCTGCTTAGCTCTTGCCGTCTAGTAACGGACACGAATGCATAAATAAATCCTCTATATATAAAATAATTAAGAAATATAGAACATATAATCAACTTAAGAAAAGCACGCCAAAATGCCTAGTGCAACAAGGCGTGCCAAAACAAAAACTGAAGATAGATCAGAAAAATATCGCTTCTCCAGGACATCGGAGTGTGCACGTCGCGGACCTGACCCACAGCACCTGACCCACTTTATTCGAGTGATGGGGGTTTGGTGCTGTTAGGCCATGCGCCAAACAATGTTTCGCTACCATCTCAGGTGGCAAATTCTTATTGGTACCATGTTATGCAGTACATTGTAGAGAAAGAAAAAATCCATGATAGCAGTGCCAACAGGGTAGCTGTTTCCTGTTATTAGAGTCCTCCTTTTAAATAAAAATCAGATTTCTTTAAAAAATCGTTTTCTCTGCAAACGTAAGTGCTAGAGGTCTACTATTTTGCAAATGGCATAAGCTTATGGTCTGCTAAAAAAACAAATTAAAATGGTGACCATGAGGTCATATCTGGCCCCGCCGGAGGGGCCACATATTTACATAAGAGTTATATAGGACAATCTTTTAAAATCAAACCTTTTCTGGAACTACAAAAGCTAGACGTCTAATACTTTGCATGTAGTATACGCTTTTAGTCCTCTACCAAATTGGCTATGGGGTCATGTTTGGCCACACTCAAGGAGTCAAATATTTACACAGAGTTTTATATAAACATCTTTAAAAACAATCTTGTCAGAAACTACCAGAGATAGACGCCTAATATATATTGTGCATGCAGCATAAGCTTATGGTTCTCTACTAAGTCTGTTCAAATGCTTCAAGTTTGGTCCTGCACTGTGGGTCACGCTATTACACCATGAGTAAAGCCACTAAAGAAAAACCTTTAAAAATCTCCCAAAGTGTCTAATATTTTGCATGTAGTTTAAGCTTATGGTTATTAACTTTGTTCAAATGGCGATACTTGGGTAAAATTTGACCTCAGTCACAGTATTACATAGAGTTATATTAGGAAATTGCTGTTGTAACTGTTTCTTTAACGTGTGAGCACATTGAGGCCAGGCTGAGGCGAGGACCTTTGGCCTCTTGTTTATGACTTGCAGCTGTACTCTCAGTGTTAGGTTTAAGAGCAGCAATATGTGTCAAGAATGGGACTTTGATGAGGTATTACATTATAAAGACCTAAATTAATTATTTAAAACAATTGAAACTGTTATCGTAAGTAAATGTCCATTTTAACGAAGTTTACAAGTCGCATATTTTATAATTCCACCCACTAATTCACAAAGGAGACCGCTGCATTGACATGGCAAATAATTTTTGAACCAATTGGGTATTCACATGAAGCGTTGGATAAAATACATTGACTACTACTGTAGTTTTGTCAACAGCATTGTCTGCATCTACTTAAAATGCGAAAAATAATCCTATATAAACTAAATAAATAGAAATCAAATTAAATAGTCAATGAATGGGACAATATACACGTATACAAACATAAAGCGTGGTGAATACAGGATAAGCGACTTGGAACGATCAGAAGGCGATAGGACCTATTGATGTTATGTGAACACAACCTCGCTATAAAACCTTCTTGACAAGACCGTGTAAATAAAAGTATATCCCATCAAAAGGAAATCTTTAACAATTGAAGTCAACACCCAGAAAAAAATAATAAACGATACGCTTATACGCTTTTGTAATATATTTAAAAATACTTAATTAGAAACACATCAGTTTGTATGGTGTTTTACGTCATGTTCAACACATGTAAGCTTATATATGACGGTCGGTCGATTTCTTTTTTGTGGTGGAAGCAGACCATCCACTTTTCCGGGTAGAACAGTACTGTACACATCCCTAATCCGTAAGAATCGACACTTCCTCACTTAAAAGTTGAGCTTCCAGTGGGATTCGAACCCGCAGCTATGAGAGGCTGCTGTCTATGTTTACCAACGCAACGCCGTTAACCCTCGGCCACGGACACGTTAGAAACAATTTACGGAATAACCAAAGCAGATGCAGCCAAATAGAAAAAATTCTAAGATACGATCAAAAACGTAAGGACGGAAGTTTCACCTTCCTTTTCGTGGTTTAAATGGCCTATATTGTTAGTTTGAGTTGTTTGTTTTACAAATGTACACCCTTAATTCGCACACTTTGCCTTTAATTGATATTACCAATCAAAAAGTAGCAATGGGATGGGAATATATAAGGCTTACAGACATGTTGCAACTCGTGACTGTCAAGATATACTACCATGCCATTGAGAGATTCTTCTGTTGGTACATTGGCGGAGGGAGTATACTCCTTAGAACAACACACACATAAACAAATATGTTAGAAAAGAATGACTGTTGTTAACCCGTCATTTGGATGTAACCGTATCAATGAAATAATAAGTTTTAGCATTTTAGATGTATGCATTTCAACGCAGTCGCCCTCCTTGAGAGCAAACAGCCTGTGGCCCAATGAATATCATGGTGGACTTGAAATCCGGAGAACCCGGGTTCAATTGAAATGCATTGAATGTTGTTTAACGGCTCATCAACACAGTATAGGTTATTTAGAGCCGCCCCAGAGAGAGGGGAAGGATACATAGGAATCCGGGAACCGTGCTCTACACTTATTATCGAATAGATTCCTATGGTTCTTTACCGCGCTCGGAGGATAGACCGATACACGGGACCGCCCGGTTTACGTCCCCATCCGACGGACGAGGCTAAGGGAAAGTCTCTTGCCCAAGAACACACCGACGAAACTCAGTGGCACCACGGAGGATTGAACCCGGGGACTCCGGTTTCAAATCCGCCTTCAAGCCTCGCCGCTGAGTTTCGTCGGTGTGTTATTTCGCAAGAAATCTGTCCTCATGAAGACAGAGGTAGCATCGTATGTAAATTGGGCGGTCCTGTGTATCGGCGTCTATCCGTTAAGTTAAAGTTATGTGTTTATTAAGAGTATCACAGCTTCCCGGTTCCAAAGTTAACCTCCCCTCTCTCTGGGGTGGGTCTTAAGACATATAATGTGTTGATAACCCGTTTAACAACATCCAATTCATTCAATTCTGTTTCTTTTAAAGTGCATTCTTCAATAACTTCACACACACAATTAATGGTAAAAAGTATACTTTTTTCAACAACAAAAACTAAGTAAATACTAACATTTAGATCAATGAGGGACAGTTTAAGACAGTCCATAGAACCCTGTGTGATAGTCTTTGTCATCGTCGCAACTACCCCCGTCATTGGCAATAAACTTTCGATCTTTTTCCAGGTAACTGTTATTCAGTTTGCACTATTTCAGCATGCACACAAATAGGTTATGACTATATTGAAATGCAAAGAATATGTTAAGGTGCAAATAGGTGCATGGTTGGTAGTTAGTACAGTCGTCTATGTATTACCATTAAGCTTCTTTTTCAACGTTTTTTCGTGCAAATAGTTTTCAGTTTCATATGCATACTTCTTTATTGTGATTTATGTGGGTGGGGTAATTCAAACTGGTGTAAAATAGACACACATTGCAATTAAAGACATTAAAATAGACATCCAAGTGGATTTTGTGTTTGCATGTGTTAACTATTGCTTCGTGTATTTATGTGTAATACATATTCAAAATGTCTTAATTATAATAAGTATTGAATAACACATACACCTAATAATGGATTTATAAACACTCACATTTCACATGGAATCCTTTGGACTGTTTATGTCTTTTGTGCAATATATGCATATATTAGAAAATAATAGCGATGTTGCAATTATTCTGAGGAAGACTTACACTTCCTGTTGGATGCGTGTGTCCTCTTTTCAGGCTTGCTGAGCTTATTGCTTCCTTTTCAGTATTTATATATGCAAGCAAAGGCCTGAACGTTGCATAGTACATACTTTCAATATTTCATAATATTATAATTAAATCACCGTGGAATGTTGTGAATTACTGATTTTTTACAATTTTAAACATATGATATAACAAGAGCTGTCGGAGAACAGCGCAGCTCGACTATTCGAGTTTTCGGAGAATAATAAATTTATAGCTAGTATATACCATCAGAAAACAAGCTACAACAATGTGGGTTGGGGTTGGGAGCACAACATAACTAATGTGTAAGAATTGACCAAAACTACACAGAAATATGTAAAAAAAATATTAAAAAAATATATATATCGAGTTTTGAGTGGGGTGCGGGGTGGGGTTGGGAGAGATGCGGGGGTGGATGGTGGGGGGAGTGGGGGTGTTGAGAGGAACATATATGTGTAAGAAGCTATGTAATAATTCACCAAAACAACACAAAAATATGAAGATTTTTTTTTTTTAAAAATCGAGTTTGAGTGGGATGGGGTAGAGGTGTGGGGTGGGAGAGGGCAACAAGTGGTAAGAATTGACTAAAACAACAAAGAATATGTAAAAAAATATAATAATAATTCAAGTGGGGTGGGGTGAGAGGCAGTGGGTTGAGGGGAGAGGCGGGAGTGAGTTGGGGCGGGGGGGGGGGGGGTGGGGGGGAGAGGGTGCAACATATA